>WNWK01017759.1:0-41650 GCA_009830355.1 Cherax destructor
TACATTGTGAGAACGGGTTTTCACGGGTGGGTAGTCCTGTACACCGCAGTGTATGTAATATAATGGGTATTAGGTTTTGGTTATTGTTGTTTATTTTCAGTATGTATACACCTGCATTCATAAATTTATTGTAGATAAGCCTGAGGCGATTGTATATATATTTATACTGGTATTGTATGTTTATGTATCATGAAGATGGGTAGGGATTTTATTAGGTGCATGTTAGTATGTTTATATTTTGTTAACTGATTGCCTTCATTTGGTATTTTGGCTATTATTTTGTATGTGCATTATGTTATTAGTCCTCAGGGAATGTCTTTGCACATATTTGAGAGTATGTGGTGTCTAATTTCATAGCAAATTGTGAAAAAATGTGTCATTTTGGATTTTACGAGATACGTGTTGAGTGATGGTCAGCACTTGTAATTTGCAAGTATTCATGTTTGAATTTTGTTATTGGATTTGTGTTATTATATGTTTTTGTCCTCTTAAATAAAATAAAAAAAAAAAAATAATTCTTTATCACTCCATCTTTGAATAAAATTAGTGCATTAGATTTCTAGCTTCCGAAAACTAAATTCTTGTGAGGTTCCCAGAGATAGGCGAGTTTCAATAGTTATTTTTTTTCAGATCTCAGACTTGTACTGTGAGGCTGCCTGAAGAAAACTGTGAGGCTACGTTAGGTAAGATTCTTAGTCATGTGATAACCCGCCACCGGAGCTGTTGGTCATCTGACTCAGGGTTTCCACCTGGCGGTGTCCGGGAAAAAAAGTAAAAAAAAAAATGCTACAATTTTTGTCAAGGATAAAAAATCAGAGGAAAAAAATCTACATTTTTTTCAAATACCATAAACAGAGTAATAAAAAATTATTTTAAGTCAGATATTAACTCACAGTATATGACTTATACACACTGTTAAATGATGGCATTACATATATATATAAACATCTCATCTTATTCAGTTTTTTAAGAAAATTAAGGCAACGAAACAAACAATTAGGTCAGTCAATTATTACAATACATGACATGTAGAAATTGAAACCATCTTGCATAATATCGTGGGTTAGGTTAGATTACGATTAGGTTAGGTTTAGGTTAGATAAGATTTAGGTTAGGTTAGCTTAAGTTAGGTTAGGTTAGGTTAGGTTAAGTTAGTGTTAGTTTAGGTTTAGGTTAGGTTAGATTAGGTTAGGTTAAGTTAGGTTTAGGTTAGGTTAGGTTAGGTTAGGTTTAGTTTAGGTTAGATTAGGTTAGGTTAAGTTAGGTTAGGTTAGGTTAGGTTAGGTTAGGTTAGGTTAGGTTTAGTTTAGGTTAGGTTAAGTTATGTTAGGTTTAGGTTATGTTAGGTTTAGGTTAGGTTAGGTTAGGTTAGGTTAGGTTTAGTTTAGGTTAGGTTAGGTTTTTAAGTTAGGTTAGGTTAGGTTAAGTTAGGTTATGTTTGTATTGGTACTTTTTCTCATGTGTGTGACTTTTATTCTGTGACTTTTTCCAGTGACTTTATTCCTGTGTCTTTTTTTCTGTGAATTTTTTTTTTCGCCTTAAAGCTGTGAGGTAACCATCAATGGTCACCGAGAATGGATTGTCTAAATTTAATTTCACGAAGAAAATCTTTTCGGGAAACTCCTTATTGAAGTTGGTTGATCTCAACAAATTGTTCTACTTGAAGACTGATGGTTACAACAAGACTGGAAGTCGTCCTGCTGCAGTACCATCATTATACCCCCTTTTCCTAATTGCCTAATAAGTCAGAAGGCACTGTCAGTTTGTCAACGAGGCTATGTCTTAGAATAGAAATGTCTAGCCTTGGGTTGGGAAATGTCCAATTTCAAATTCTACTCATTAGCAGTGAGTTTATTCATGAAAGAAATCATGAATTGTTGCTTTACCTGGAAACTTTCAAAGGAACTTTTAATAACCTGTTGAGGAGGACTTTAGCTATTAAATCTTTTAAAGTTTCATTCACATTCGTATATTATCATGGCATCTAATTATTTGTTTTGCTGATTAAGTTGTAATTTTTAGTAAGAGTATTGGTGTCTCTTTATTACTGAATTTTTGCTGCATTCTACTTATACATCTAGGTAAGTATTGGTATGGAGTAATGTGAAGTTAAAATACATTTCTTTGCACAGTATGTAATTTTGTGTGGTAGTGAGTGTGATCAGTGTGGTTCGTTAGAGTGTTGAAGCACTTATTCTAATCATGCCTCCTTTCTTCACAATGCACCCTGGATTAGTAGGTGATGTCTCGATTTGGCTGTGACAGTCGTGAGTTATCATTCTTGTTTTTATCCGATTATTGTGTATTTTTCTAATCTCTTACGTGTCATGATTTCTGAAACCTTATTTTTAATTAAGAACATAAAACATAAGGATTACTGCAGCAGGCCTACTGGCCCATGCTAGGCAGGTCCTAGTCACCTACTGGCCTAAGCTACTCAGGTCCATGTCATATCCACTTAAAAAGGAAGGAGCAATGAATCGGACCCACTGGCCCAAGCCAGTCAGGTCCAACTCACACCCACCCACACCGGTTCATATATTTGCCTAATCTATTTTTAAAAATACACAACGTTTTAGCTTCAACGACGCTACTCGGAAGTTTGTTCAGCTCATTCACAACTCTCTTACCAAACCAGTGCTTTCCTATATCCTTTCTAAATCTAAAATTTTCCAGCTTAAAACCATTGGTGTGAGTCCAGTTAGATACTTTTAGCACGCTATTTGCATCCACATATTTATTCCTGCTTTCCATTTATACTCCTCAATCATATCCCCCCGAATTCTACGTCTCTGTAGAGTGTGCAGATTGAGGGCCCTCAGTCTACCCTTGTAGGAAAGGTTTCTGATACATGGGATCAATTTTGTCATCCTTCTTTGTACATTTTCCAGTGCATTTACATCCATTCCGTAATATGTTAACATGAACTGTGCAGCACAATCTAAATATAGCCTAACTATATATGTAGAGTTGAAGAATAACCTGAGGACTCCTTAAGTTTATACTTCTTCAAATGAAGGTCCTTAATTAAAGGCTCCGCTGGCGGGCGATTCATCTGTAAATCTTGTATTTGTGGTCACAGTGGTTGCCCATGCTAACCTCCCTATGGTGTATAAACATTCCTAGTTGGAGGAATCTTATTGTAGCCAGCTGACCCAATGATATGTGCACTGGCCTGGAGTTTTACGAATTACTTGCCATGGGTTCGAACCCCACCCGTACCGTAGTTTATGATAACCACATGTCAGATGTTAGATACAGTTATAGTAGAATTGTTGACAGTCTAGTCACAGTATATCTTATGTAGATTTTATTGCATATTTTCTGCAAGTACATGACTGAATCGATCTCAAAAGACATATGCCTTTAGGGAGGAAGATTACATTTTTGGGCAGTCAACGTGTACTTAGAGGACAAAAAAAAGATAGAATAAAAATCGATCATTGACCTGAGATTGAGGGAGACAGATACCACTCAGTTCATTGATCATAATTATATCATCCATGAGAGGCTACATGTTTATGGTGCAGACTCCTGAATGCTGCTTTCAAGATCAGCAGACTGTTGAATGCTGCTTCCAAGATCAGCAGACTCCTGAATGTTGCTTCCAAGATCAGCAGACTCCTGAATGTTGCTTCCAAGATTAGCAGACTCTTGGAATATTTCCACTGCTCAGCTTCGGCTGGGTTACACTCAGGGTATATCTGAGAACTTGCACTAGAATTATTTAAACGTAAACTTTACGTTTGACATAATATAATGAAATGAGAACAAAATCATGACCTCTGACATTTCAATATTCTCAAGAAATTCGAAAATATTTGATCTAAAGTAGCATATTACTATCTTTACCTATATAAATAACTCATATTTTTTTTTTTTTTTTTTTTTGCAAAATTCAACACACCATGCTAAAATATTGGGTACTATACGACTAATAACCACATAAATAATAGGGTATGTTCTACTGAATCTTGGAATGCAAACTTTTGCCTTTACATCAGATATACGTAATACATCCTTCTGTCAAGCGTTAATTTCACAATTCCGTGGCTAGAACAATATACAAATAATAATATCTGTAAACGCTCTTTTCTGATTATTACTACCACTACTGCTACTACCACTGCTACACTAATACTATCGATACTGCTGCTGCTACTATGACTATTCTTGCATCTTCCTCTTGTTTCGTCTCCGGGCATTTTCTGACTTTTGTTTAGTTGTTACCTGACATTAGTCACTTTTCCTCTCCTAAGTGTGGGTTATTTGTATATATTTTTAAGACAGCACAAAAACTACAGTATTCTTTTTTGTAGCTCCACTCATGTTTGTTTTAAAGCGTCATTACGATTGTTAAATAATCATAAACCTGAAAATAGTAAAGCAGTCAGCCTAAATTGCGAGAATAATAATGAGAATGAAAATTATACAATTAGGTGGAAAAAGTGTTTCAGATGTGTGTATAACAGAAGTTTTTGAGAAGGATATTAACGTAGAGAATTTTAGATGAGTTTTTTAAATGGTTTTAAAGCATGAGTTTAAGGAGCGTAGTAAATAATGAGTATAAGAGCATGAAATGTCTGTAAAAGTTGTAGGAGTAAGTAGAGGACTGTAATGGGCGTGAGAGTAAAAATGTGTAATAAATGTTAGTGAAGGTCGGTAATGGGTGAGGAAATAAACATGGTTAACGGGTATTGGAGGTGGGTGGAGGTGAGAATGAGTGTGAGTTAGTGAATGTGTGGGGATGAGTAGTATGGATGAGAGAGTGAGTATTGAGTGCAATATGGGTGTTGCAGTGAAATAAATGGTTGTGGCAGTGAGTTGAATAAGTGAGGAAGGTGAGAGAAATTTAACTAATCTCTGAAGTATTATGGTGAGAGACACACAGAGAGTGTGTGAGAGAGAGAGAGAGAGAGAGAGAGAGAGAGAGAGAGAGAGAGAGAGAGAGAGAGAGAGAGAGAGAGAGAGAGAGAGACAGACGAGACAGAGAGAGAGACAAAAGAGACAGAGAGAGAGACAGAGAGAGAGAAGAGAGAGAGAGAGAGAGAGAGAGAGAGAGAGAGAGAGAGAGAGAGAGAGAGAGAGAGAGAGAGAGAGAGAAGGAAAAGAAAGGGAGAGAGAGAGAGAGAGAGAGAGAGAGAGAGAGAGAGAGAGAGAGAGAGAGAAAGAGATAAATAAATGGGTGTGGCAGTGAGTTCAATGGGTGAAGGTGGAAGGCATTTAACTAATCTGAAGCTACAGCGGAAACCTCTGATAATAGGACACCTCAACCTAGAACTAAATATTTTCAAACAGCAGAAAAGACGCCTGTGGGCTCAATCTAGAATGAGTTGGCTGCTGAGGTCAGTATAGATAAGTCCATTAGCTGGGAGAAAGCTGGTAGGTTCCGGCTGGTATGTTCGGTCTGGGTGAATGAGGTTGGTGGTTATGAATGTTGGACAGCTGAGAGGTTAGGCTGGTGGAGCTAGTCTTGTGAGGTTTAGCCTGTCTTAACAGGTGTGAACCTTAAAATAAGTACTGTTTTTAACTCCTCCTCAACCTAGAACTAAATATTTTCAAACAGCAGAAAAGACGCCTGTGGGCTCAATCTAGAATGAGTTGGCTGCTGAGGTCAGTATAGATAAGTCCATTAGCTGGGAGAAAGCTGGTAGGTTCCGGCTGGTATGTTCGGTCTGGGTGAATGAGGTTGCGGTGGTTATGAATGTTGGTACAGCTGGAGAGGTTAGGCTGGTGGAGCTAGTCTTGTGAGGTTTAGCCTGTCTTAACAGGTGTGAACCTTAAAATAAGTACTGTTTTTAACTCCTCCTCACCCCATGTTTCTTTACTTCACCAGTGGATTCCTCACAGGTACCTTGTGTGTGTGTGTGTGTGTGTTTCGACGCTCACCCCGTCCGTATGCCTTGTCACTGCTCGCCGCCGCGCCAGTCATCAATAACAAGATTGTCCAGCCAGTAGGTTAAGGCGTGGTTCTATTTCTTCCACTCGTAACCTTCCTCTCACGAATCTGTTCTTTCCCTGTCCCCACTTCCCCGCTTACCCCACAAGGTCTTCCCTAAACAATCTTGTCTTGTCTTGTCGTGTGGGGTCAGCCATGTAAGGTAAGACCGCGGGTTCAGGCCTGTAGGCTCTGGCTAGAAGGGTCAGGTTTGTGCGATCAGGCTGGTGGATTAAGGTTGAAGAGTTCAGGATGGTGAAGGATTGATGGTAGGGTGGGGTCTAGCTGGAGAGAACAAGTTTGTAGGGTCCGTCTAGTGGGCATAGTTATTAAGTGAGGTCAGATTAGGGGCAGCTACGCTGATGGGTAAAATGTTGATGTCAGTTTATTAGGGTGAGGCTGGTGTGTTTAAGGAGGTGTGGTAAATCTCGTGATGAGTCACGAGGGAAAAGGCTGGTGGGTTTTGCTGGTGGGGTCAGGCTGTTAGGACCATGCTTAAAGGGTCAATCTGGCGGAGCCAGGATAGTGGAGTCATCATGCATGATTAGGTAGGGGTAATGACGGGGTGATTGGACTGGGATCGTTAGAATGATGTGGTTGGGATGCAAAATTCAGGCTGGTGGGGTGAGGATTATTGCTTGCTTCAGGCTGTTGAGTAAATGATAGTAAGGCTGGTCTGATAACGTCAGTCTGGTGGAGTCATAATCTTTGATGATAATAAGCTTAGGCAGGTGGAATTATGCTGAATTTGATAAGTTATTTTGGGAAGACTATACAATTTATGTTTGTGAGGGAAGGCTAGTGTGGTCTTGCTAGATCGGTAGGGATGCTTAGTACAGGCTTTCACGTCAATCTCTTGGGGTCAGGCTGGAGTCAGGCTGAAAGGGTGACACTTGTATGGTAAGGCATTAAGGGACAGGCTAGTTGACGCAGGTTGCTCGGGTCAGTCTAGAAAGAATCAGACTGAAAAATTAGGCTGGAGTGATAAGGCAGGCCTTTTACGAGAGGTTGGTAGGTCAAGCTAGAGAGGTAAAGTTGATGAGATCTGGCTGGTGGGGTAAGGCTTTTGAGGTCAGGGTAGGTGGTGACATCATGCTGGAGGTATCAGGCCGGAGAGATAAGACTCCTAGTGTCAGGCGGGTGAGATCAGGCACTTCAGACAGGCTATTGGAGTCAAAATGAAGGCGCCATGATGGTGATAGTCCGTTTTTAGAAGTCAGGCTAAAGGAGAGAGTCTGTAGAGGTTAGACTGCAGATGACAGAATGGTAAGTTCAGCCTGAGGGTCAGGTTGGTGAGTGGTATGTACGTCAGCACAGAATAATGTGCTAGTCTGATGAATGCAATTTTTAAAAGCATGTATAAAACCAGGGCCGGATTTAGACCTTGGTGTGCCCGGGGCACTTTAGGTCTGGGAAATTAAATTGAATTACAAATAAGAAATGAACCAAAGTGAATGATAAACTAGACATCTAAGTTAAAATAGTGTAATTTATAAAAGGAAGAACTCAAAACAGTCTAACTTCTAGAAATAAATTGATTCAGTCCCTCGTTTTGTAAAAATTAACCCTATTAGAAGAGGGCCAGCATATAACGGCCAAGAAAGGCTTCATCACCTGTTTTTTACTTTTTAGTTAATGTTCCTTGGATCTTAGAGAACACTTCAAATATTAATTATCTTATGGGCGTACACCCCCAGGACACTTTAGTAAAATCATGCAACCTCATCATAATTATAATTTCTAGCCTATGTTTATTCATATCTTTGGCGTAGAGGTTCTAGGAAAACAAATAGAAAAATAGGGGTATTCCATTTACAGGGATAAAAATGTATCAAAGGAGATAGGACAACATCAGAAGAGAAATTTATACCGATGAAAAGAATTGTATAATAATAATTTCATAGGGAATATATAAAATATAACAAGTAAGAATAAAAAGTATACGTTGCCTGGCTAAGATAACACAAAGTTGAAAAATTTAATTTCTCTATAAAATTTAACCACAAATAGTTCAGTTTAATCTATCAAATTATAAAAAATGATTAATTTTAATTTGATCATATAATTTCTAAAAAAAATTCTCTCAAATAAGTTTAGTATGATTTATTGAATAAATCTGCTGACTTTCTAGTAGTGATATAAATTACTGGTTTTCAGATAAGGTATGAAGTTGTGGTGCTGTTATCTTTTAGATTGTGAACATCACTGCAAAGTTTTTCTTTTTTACATATTGCTGCATAAGATGTTAGTGTATTCACACTAAATAAAATAAATACATACATATTTACACTTTACAAAGATATTTACCCTAATACATAAATACACTTTTGAAGTCATTAGACTGGGAAAAGTATTTTTTTTGCATAATCTTTCCAGTCTGCAGCAAATAAAAAAAATTACAAATCAAACAATACATAAGTAACTGGAACTAGCAAACCATACATCACATTTATGCATCACATGATTACACTGCAAAATCTACAAAAAGTCTTTCTTTCTACACTAAGCAACTGCCAAATTTTTAACTCATCAAACTGTATCTTCTTGAGGACACTGCTCTCAACATCGAATAGGCACAGAGCACTTAGTCTTTCATGGGTCATTGTCGTTCTTAGATAATTCTTTATCAGTGCCAATTTGCTGAACGAACTTTCTCCTGAACAACTAGTGACCATCATGCTCAAGTATATTCTAAGGGCTACATTATCACCTCGAAAGGTACCAGCAAGCCCTTCATCATGCAGTAAAACTACCTGTTGAGATGGAGTGAGACATGACCTGAGCTTGGCAAAGGCTGCAAACTAGACAATTTCCTCAACAAACACACTATTGAAGGTTTGAGGGTGAACACTGATAAGTTACATAGCCTCATTTTTTTATCTCTGCATCAGGTAGACTGCATAAGTTGACTATTACATTGAACCTGTCATACACTGCTTGGTATTCTACCCTGCGTTGTTGTAAGGCAACACACAACTGATCTAAAATGACACTGAAAGTTTCACATCTGAATTTTTCTCTGGGAGACAAAACAACATCCTCTGAGACTGATGTTGGGTTTGCATCATATTGCTTGTTTCTCTTTCTTTGCTGCTTGTAGTTAATTTGTAGTCTGTGTTGCCACAGATGTTCCTAGCATCCAGTTCCAGCTCTTCATACCTATCTCGAATTGATTTCAGAAACTTTTCCAGAGAATCAATTAAATCCACCACCTTCTCCAGGTCAACCTCAACACCTTGGAAAGTTCCATACCTTAGCCATCAGAGCAGTTTTGTCTCCTAATGCCCGAGCTTCATGTCTTGCTTTGGGTATTTGCTCCAAGTCACTTTCAATATCTCTGAGAGCATTTTGAATAGAGTTGTATCCATGTACAAGGGCTTCAGTAGCATTAGCTCTTGCTGACCAACGAGTACCTGAAAGAGACTTCACAGTTAGTGCTCTTTTCTTTCCTTCCAAAGACTTCATTAGATTTGCCTATCTACGTGTTGACGCAGAAAAAAGGTGTATAAGCTCTGTAAGAAGCCAAAATAACTAACAGCTTCCACACAGCAAGAGGCAGCAGCCTGTCCTACAAGATTCAGTGAGTGAGCAGCACAGGTAATAAAAACTGCTGCTGAGTTCATATTTTTAAGTCTGGTCTGCGTTCCTGTGTAGCAACCAGACATATTACTGGCATTGTCGTAGGACTGCCCTCTGTAGTCTTCAAAATTAATTCCTTCTTTTTCTAGAAATTCTAGCAGAGATGCAGACAGCACTTCAGCCTTCTGAGAGCCAGTCTGCAGGAAAGTTAAAAAAATTCTACCCCCTTTCCAGAAACGACATATTGCACAATCACTGTTAGGTGGTCAACATGAGCCAGGTCTGGTGTTGAATCAGCTGAAACAGAGAAGTACTTTGCAGTTTTAAGCTCTGTCACAAAATAATTCGTAACATATTTCGCCATCAGCAGAACAATTTCTTCGTAGATTGTTGGTGATAAATATGACTGCTTACCACTTCCAGGATTGCCAGATTGTCCCATCAGAAATGGATCAAATTGTGCAATAAGTTCCATGATTCCAAAACAGCTTTCATTATGCTTTGATCCTATGATCTCTTCACTACCCCTATATGTTTCTCCAACTGCCTATCAACATGAGAGGATTCCTTACATCGAATTTGTATGACCTTGACATTTTTCATGAATTTTATTTTTTCCTGATTTTTTCCAGTCATTAAAGCCATCCTTGCTGGAAAACCTGTCACATCCGCTGGACATCCGAGTACAATAAAAACAATAAACAGCACCCTGTGAGGGAAAAGTAGTGTAAATAGGGTTACGGTTGTTCAGTCAGCAGGGAGTATCATTAATGAGTTACAGCCAGCACTTCCATCTAGCGGGCTGGGACAAAACTCTTGTTCCCGGGTGTCTGTTGAGGGTTTTTACTTTCTACTCCTGGTAGTATGACTCTTACCTGGTGTCGGTTGGGGAGTGGAAAGTCACTTCACCTTCACTCTTCTCCGGATCAGGTAAGGCCAACTACCAGGAGTATTTCTTTTGTTTGATTACAATGTTTTCTTCGGTTACCAGTAGTGACTTGGCCATTATTGAACACCTTTTTCTATCTTAAATGTTTTACAAGCCTATGGTGACCAGAATATTTTCTTTACCATCAGCTCTGCTCCTGGAATGGTTTCCCAGGATAGACGCTAGACGAGTGAGCAAGATTCCCTTGGACTTACGGGAATTCACGTCAACTCCTCTGAGTCAAGTTCTCAAACTTGCGTGCATTAGAGGGTTTTGTGTTAAGAATCTCACCAACTGACACCTGCAGTGTGGTGCTCCAACTTCTTGGTCGCAGGAGACAATAACATCGGAGACTTACCATCTACTCCGCAGGAGGAGACCAACATCATTTCTCCAACATCTTGTCATTGCATCCTCCTGACTCACCAATAGACCAGAACCACAACGGCCATTCTTTTTTATTTATTTAATTTTAAGTAAAATCCAATAAAACATATGATTATTCAATATCCTCTGCTGCTTATTTATTTATCATTTATTTTTCCATCAATTTGTTGTTCAGGTGGAAGGCGTTCCCTTGACAACCCTTTGATGGGCTGTACAAGAGCCACTTTTTCAAATGCTGCTCACCATTCAGGTGAATAGAGTAAAACATGGAATTCTTGAAATGACGACAATGCAGTTGACAAAAAGGACACATGCTTTTCTTTTTTCCACTAGGGAAGCAGAGAAAAATTCTGTAAGGCGTTTTGTCTTTGCCAATACAGCAGCATTTCTTTCGCTTGATTCTTTGGAAATCTTTCTTTTCTGAGCTCCTGACAGCTGAATTTTCCATGGCATATTGGGTCGTGTGAAAAACAAATTGTTATGCAGGGTTCTGCATGAAATAAAAATATACGTATATATATATAGATAGTGGAGAGGTTGCCATAATTTTCATGAACTAGGAAGGAAACATAATAATAATGTATGACCTTTGGATAAATGTCAACCATAATTTTAGAAATATGCTATGCATTTTGTTGGTACTTCAGTTGGTTGAGTGAGAGCTGGTGAATTTGGGATAACATGTTTTCGGCAATAGAGTAGGGTAGTTATGGCATGGTGTCCACAGCACACCACTCCCACACACCCAGTGTTGGTTTATTTTGTGCGACTCCGGCCTGCCGACTCTTCATGTATCTGGTTTTAGGTGTTTCAGCCATAAGAGAAATATGAGGGTGTGTTTTTGGAGTGTATATAGTTAATCTTAATATATTTATGTTTTCTTAACTAGGAATTTTTGTGTGAACCTTCGGATACCCAACCCACTGGAGTAATAAATGCTGGTTTATCGCTTTGTTTTAACTGGGATAGCCCAGGGAGGCCTAGTTTTACAGGTGATTTGTGTAACTTTTACCTTTTGCCCTTAGACAAGGCATTAGGCCTCAGGTAATCCCACATTCTGCGTTACACAAATATTCAGATTTTTTGACATTTAAGGGAGGAAGAGTGTGGAAGGAAGCTAGAAGAGGTCGGTAAGAAAATGGAGGAGAGAATAATTGCAGAGAGCAGGAAATGGGAGCTACAAGCCATAGCAGCAGAAGCTAGGATACAGAGCTTAGAAGAGGAACTAAAAAATCTGAAACATCCTAAAGAACCAAAGGACAGTACAGAACTGCTGCATCAGTCACAGACGAGGGGAATGTAGTGAGCAAAGGAGCTATACTGTATGCGAAGGCCCTATTAGACCCACTTGGGGCCCGGGAAAAGACAAGGAGCACATCGAAAAGAAATGAGTGGATAAGCCATATGCAGAGGCTCTAACTTCAAGTGCAGTGCCCAGGAACAGCTGTGCAGGAAAATAGACAGACCATGGAGCACAGGGACATCAGCTAGGGAAGAGATTGAAGGAAAGACCGCTTCAATGGCAGAACCTAAATCGTCTCAGGAGATGCATAGGGCAATGCAGTGGGAGGACGAAAGGGAGAGGTCAGTTTTTGTCTACGGGCTCCAGGAAAGTGAAGGGGAAACTTATGAAACAAGAAAAGAGGAGGAGATACAAGTGATTGAAAGTATCATGAAAGCAATAGGAGAGGACGACATGACACAGTTGACCAATTTTTGGAGAATTGGGTGGTTTGCAAGTGGGAAAAAACGGCCAGTCAAAGTAATTTTCAAGGCAGAATCAGCTCGAACCAGGATCCTGCAGGAGAAAGCATGACTAAGGGACATGCACGAAATCCGGGGGGGAAATTTCGCCAAAAAAAAGTGCTCAATATCCGAAATGTACAATTTCCGCACTGACCGAAAACCGGGAGGTCACTATATATATATATATATATATATATATATATATATATATATATATATATATATATATATATATATATATAGTGTGTGTGTGTGTGGAGAAAGGGCCCCACTCTTTCCGCCCTTAGGAAGGGGCCAGATGAGGCGAGTCTGGTTGCGAAAAACAAAATAACTCATACCAGATGTACTGACCACAGTGTGTCACGTGTTGTCTGACCAAGTAGCAGCGAGTGTATATGTGAGTTAATAGACATTTGAGATAAATGTAACTCTTTGCCGTAACAGGAAAATTATAGTAAACTGCTGTATTAGTTTCTACACTTAAACAATACAATCATGTGTTCCAGTGATCAAAGTATTTAGAGAACACAAGCATTTTTATTGCCCCTTGTAGCAGCATATAGCAATTGTTGAACTTGTGCTATGTCAGCGATACGAGGCACCACGAGGCTGCACGAGGGGTTAGATTGAACGCGGCCTCTGACGGGGTCATACGACCCGAGGGATCATACGGCGCGAGGCGACATAACCTAACAAAGACATTAGTCGTGGACGTCGGTGCGCTAATTTAATCTCCACTAACATTGGGAAATCAGATAAGAACTCTTGTCCAGCACGTTTAGTGAATAAAATCGCGGTATATTCAGAAGTGTGCGCAGCTTCTTACTACTGCAAAAAGACTGAAATTGAAGAACGTAGAGACAATCGCAAGTGAATTCCATCAAAACAAGATGGTGACTCATAAGCTGCATTCTACAATCAAGACAGCATTTCCGCCGTATATGGTGGAGTCAACACCATCGCTCACGTTACACGAGCAAGGTATGTTTTTATGTTCTTGTCAGGCAGGGGACTGCGCAGTTCTTGTATGTCAAATGCATCAAAATTTACCTATTGACGGCGGTTATGCGTGGACTTTTAAGTCCAAACACGTGAGTGATAAATCAGTCTAGAGTTAATGACTGACGATATGAGCATACGCTCCTTTGGGTCAATATATTATAACCACCTGATGCTTTTACCATACAGCCCTGTGGGGAATGAGGCCATGGATGTATCCTCTGTGAAGAAGTTGGGGATGGCTGCGACTTCTTGGATTCATCAATAAGCTAAGTAGCAAGCTTAACAGTTCATTTTATCGTAGGAGCACATTCCTCCACAGGTGAAGCCAGAGTGCATCTCCTGACATGCTGGTCTCTCTTACCAGAGTGCATCTCCTGACATGCTGGTCTCTCTTACCGTACTAGCTAGTCCCTCAGCAGTCGCGCCTGTGAACTTCTTGACATAGTGGTCTCTTTATCTTCTTCGCACAATGTTTCTCTTTCTTGACATTTGTTTTCTTAGTCTGTTACACGTCTACTGTCTTTGCTTTTCTTTTACTGTGTGAACTACTTATGAGGACTGTTTCCTAGTTTTAAGTTCTATTACAGGTTGTACGGTTATGGTTCTTCCCTTGCTTTCTATTACCTTCTGGAAAGTTTCTTTTAATTTTTGTTTCCTTTTATTACCCGTGTCATTGATTTTTGGAATTACATATTATTTAGCTGACACGAGGAATTATAGCATAATGTTTAAAAAATTATAAGTGTCCAGACAGCCAGAAAAATGACGAGATGGATAATGATAACTTTCAAAACAAGGGAAATAACGTCAGTGGTGTTTTTTTTTCAAATCACTTGTGCTCTCTCTAGTTTAGAATATTGTTTAGAGTTGACGACCCTGTTAAGGAAAGGCGAGATATCAGAGTTGGAGTAGATACAGAGAGCGTTTTCGGCCTACATAGAGCTGATAAATCATTTAAATTAGTGGGAGCTACTCTAAGTCTTAAATATGCACTTACTGGAGAGGAAGAGAGAGAGAGAGAGAGAGAGAGAGAGAGAGAGACAGACAGACAGACAGACAGACAGACATACAGAGACAGAGATAGAGATAAATGATAATAAATACTTGAAAAGTACTTGAAGATCATGTTCCAAATCTGCACACTAGCGTAACTACTTACAGGAGTGAGAGATATGGGAGGAAGTGCAAATAAACTCAGTGAAAAGCAGACGCACCGTTGGCACAATAAGGGAGCACTGTATCAACGTCTGTGGCCCCCAGTCTACTCAATCTTTTACAAGAAGTAATCAGAGACACTACAGGGACAAATGCAGGAGATTTGCATAGGGGCTTCAGAGTGATTCTGTCTGTCCATTGGGGTCAGGACTATGGAATCAGGCTAGTGGAGTGAAGCCAGAGAGATCAATAAATGGGGAGAAGCAGGATGGTGAGGCTGATGAAATCAGACTACTAGGGTTTGGCTTGGGGTCAGATTGGAGGTATCAGGATGATTGAGTTAATTTGTTGGGGTCAGTCTTTAGGTTCAGAATGGTTAGATTAATCTGTTGGGGTCAGGCTTGATGTATCAGTCTGGATGAGTTATATGTTAGGATTACGCTTAAGATATTAGGCTCAATGGGTCAGCTTGATGGAGGCGTGCTGATAATGCTATATTGGTGTGGATTGTATAGTTGGTCAAATTGGTAATGTTAAGCTTGTATGATAATGTTAAAGCGAACAAGATTGATGGGGTTAGGCTCGAGAGTGTAAGTTAATGGGGTTAGACTGTTAGACTGGAGAGACTGGGTTGATGAAGGCAGGCTGTTGGATTCTGGATACAGTCAAATTGGTGTTGTAGCGACGTTGGCCTCAAGCTGGCGGGGTACAGTTGGAGAAGTCAGGCTTGTGAGTCAGTGTTGTGGAAACAGATCGGCAGGGTCAGGCTGGTGGGGTCCCGTTTCTTTGGTTTATGCTGGAGAAGTCACGCTTATAGGTTAGTCTTACTGAGACAGGATGGTCAAGCATTAGACGTAAGCCTTGTGGGTGAGATTTAAGAGGTCATGCTGGTGGGGTTATCCTGGCTTTTGTATCAGTCGTATGGAACAGGCTGGAAGAGTAAGTTAGGGTGGATCAGATTGGAGGGTCAGGTTGCTGACGTCCATCATTTTTTAGGCTGTCTCTGTTTTAGCCTGATGGTCAGGTTGGAGTTTGACTTTTAGGGTAAGGCAGTAGGGGTCAGTCTGGTTGGTAGAGGCAGTTGGTAAGAAACTGGTGTGATCAAACTGGAGAGGAAAATTTATAGTGTCAGGCTTGTTGCGACATGCTTTTGGATCACTCTGTTGTGGTATACTGGTACCAGATTTGTGATAGTGTAAGGCTGGAGAGGTCAGGCTAAATCGGTAAAAAATGAATGGTCTGCTTTTTGAGGAGTAGCTGGCGGGTTTAGGCAGGAGAGGTCAGGCTGGAGTAATGAGTTTGGAAAAATCAGGCTAGAGAGGAAAGACTGTTGGAGTCAGACTGGTGCCATAAGGCTTTTAGCAAAGGCTGATGGTGTCAGGCTGGAGAGGTGAGGCTGTTGGGATCAGGCTGTTAGGGTCAGCCTGAAGAGGTTAATCTAGAAAGGAAAGGCTGGCGAGATTTAGCCGGAAAAGGAAGGATGATTGGGTTAGGCTAGCTTTGTCAGATTGTTGGGATCAGTTGAGTTGGGTAAGGTCGAAAAGCCAGGCTGGCGAGTTCAAGGTAAAAATGCAAACCTAAATGGGTCAAGCTAATGGAGCCAGGCTTTTTAGGTCAGGCAGGAAAAGGACAGGGGGAGATTCGTGTTGGTAGTAGCAGGCTGGAGAGTCTGTCAGACTTTAGAGTTCAAGATGCAAAGGTTAGGGTGGAGAGGTAATGCTGAAGAAGTCATGTTTGGTATCAGGGAAGGGGTATCAGGTTGTTGAAGTCAGACTGATCTACGTGAGGTTGGAGGGAAAGGGCTGGTGGGTTTAGATAAGTGGGCTGAGGTTGTTGAGGTCAAGCTGATGAGGTCAGGCTGATGAGTTAAAGTTATAGAGATCAGGCTGATAGCATCAGGTTAGTAGAATTAGAAAGGTGGTGTATGGTAGGAGAAATCAGGATGGGGAGGTCAGGCTAATTTTGTGTGAATGGTGTGATCAAGTTGAAGAGGTCAAGTTCGTGGTGTGAGCTGGTGGAGTCAGTCTGTACAGTCAGGCAGGTGTGGTCAAGCTGGTGGGGGGAGAGATAGTGGGGTAGGGCTGGAGAGGTAAGACTGGCGGGGTCATGTTACTGTGGCCAGACTGGGATGGGGGTCATGTTTCTGTGGTCAGACTGGCGGGGTCATATTTATGTGGTCAGACTGGTGGTGACAAGGCAGTTGCTTCAAGTTTGCAAGGTCAGACCAGTGAGATCAATCTAGAGGGGTCACGCTAGTGGGAAGTCACGGTAGTGGGGTTAATGTAGTTAGGTCAGGCTGGTGGAATTAATCTGATGCAGTCTGGGTTTAGGGGTCAGGCTGGTGGAATTAATCTGATGCAGTCTGGGTTTAGGGGTTAGGCTGATGGGGTTAGGTTTGTGAGTGAGGGTGGTGAAATTAGTCTAGGTGAGACAAAACGATGGAGTTAGGCTGTTGGGGTAAGTCTTTTATAGTCAGGCTGGTAAAGTAAGTCTGATAAGGCCAGCCTGGTGGGGTCAGGGGGTTGGGATGAAGCCGGTGGGGTCAGGCTGGTGGGGTCGCAGAGTGCTTGCTTCCAGCTGCAGTCACCAGGTGCGGTTCCGCTGCTGCTCAATTTTACGACAATAATATAATGCAAATCTACTTTTGGGATGAAAATGAGATTACATTCAACATAATTCACGTTGAAATTCCGCTGCCATGAGGGATATTCTCTCGTAAAACTTACAGGGACGAGTTTTTATGATATATTTTGTGAAATGTGTAGCATATGTATTATATGATATATATTATATTATATATGCATGTTATACTTATTTAGCCTAATTGGTCAATTAGGCCCAACTTGTTGAATTGGCATAGGGGCATTTCTTGGTGACTAATATTAATCATTCGTCATCGCTCTCCAGAACCCACAACAACCCTAAGGTTCTAATAGGTAAGCTGCTTCTAATGAGATGGGACGTATGTGTCTCCTAATGAGACAGGTCTGTGTCGACCCTTAGTTCATGGGCTCAGATCCAGACGCTGACTGTCAGGGCACTAGGTTGATGGTGACGTCGCCTCATGTGTTTGCCACCTAACTCTGGTTGTGAGACCCGGTTAACGACCGAGACACCACACCCTATGCTAAGAAGCTTACTTAACCTGACTAGGTATGGTAAATGACACTGGCAAAAATGAGGACACTTACAAAATGTATCGGATATTTAGGAATGTTAGTATATTGGACGTTGATTAAATGAAGATCCTAGCATAATGAGACAGTAATTAATCAATAATTAGCCATCAAGGACTAATACGTCAAGAAATGTAATATTACACTAGGTATCCCATGAGGATAGGGATGATGATTAACTATAACAATTGTCATTAACAGTTCTCGGTATATCACTGCCGTAAGAAAGTAACTTACTCAATACACGCCTAAGTGATGGAATATTAGGTGTGGCTAACAGTTAATTTGTGATATTAGTTAAGCTTCATCAAATGTTAACGTATAAGTGATCAGTTTAGTAGAATGATCACTGAAACTGTGAAGTGGAAACATCAGTTAAATTAACTCTCAGTTACATGCACTGGTCTTTCTATGTGATTATGACAATACAGTCATAGAGACTGATTAGTGTGTAATTATCTGATTAAATGTGTCATCACCTCCGCAAAACGAGCATTATAATGACATGTATATCTTCAGTCACATACTAGAAATGTATCGGATATCAGCATCCGCATCCGCAGAACATCTGCACAATTTCTTACACATCCGCATCCGCATTTTACTGTAAACAGATATCCGCATATACATCAGCATCCGCAAAATAAGTAAGACATCCTCATAAACATCCGCATCCGCGGATATCTAAATTTTCACATCCGATACATCTCTATCACATACTGTCAGATACAGTACATACCCAATTTGGGAGACCAGTTCATACATTTGGTGAGCCTTGCCTATTTATAACATCACAGAAAACTGACATCTACGTTTCTCTCGTGTTCAGTTAACGTGGAAAGGTATGTGTGAGGGGCCCTTTGTTATTCACACCTCCAATTCACATGGACAGCGTGTGTGTGAGCAGCCGAGTTGGTTGTAATTATTGCGATTGCACTAACAGGATGGATTACTTGGTCAGACATCTTTGCTACAAGTCACGGCAATCCACAGCAAGCACTCGTTCAGTGTGTGAATGAATGGTTCAGAGAACCGACGAGTTGGTAAATTAGACACATATGCAACACTTGGGTATCTTTATTGAGGAAACGTTTCGCCACCCAGTGGCTTCATCAGTCCATACAAAGGAGAATCGTGAAGAATAGGAGGAGTGTGAGGTTGTCAGTCCCTCAATCTTGAGTCGATGTTGTCAGTCCATCAATCTTGAATAGAATAACAGCATATGAGCAGAGGAAGCTTATATACTGTAGACAGGAGAGGTGCAGCAGTTGTAGGAGGTGTCATTCATTCACATCCTGTCTGACACTGCAACATCTTGGTATCTTAAATACAGAGATTTCTTCGCTTGCCTATTCCTTGGGCACGACTTACTTCCACATTGAACAAATGTGACACCTCCTACAACTGCTGCACCTCTCCTGTATACAGTATATAAGCTTCCTCTGCTCATATGCTGTTATTCTATTCAAGATTGATGGACTGACAACATCGACTCAAGATTGAGGGACTGACAATCACACTCCTCCTATTCTTCACGATTCTCCTTTGTATGGACTGATGAAACCACTGGGTGGCGAAACGTTTCCTCAATAAAGATACCCAAGTGTTGCATATGTGTCTAATTTATCAACTCGTTCAGTGTGGATGTGATTCAAGTGGCACTCTTTCCTAGACAGTGATCGTTTGTGACTGGTCACATCGCTTTATTCACATCATTCCATGAACTGAAGGTTATAATTAAATGTCAGTAGGTTACCTGCTGGCGTCATTAACTCATCCAATCGACAAATCTACACATTCTTGTCTCCAGGGCTAACTTCGCAAGCTCACTACTGTCTTTCATGGTGAAAACTGAAGCAAACACCGGTTTAATATTCATGCAGGTGTGAAAAGAGGTGGGAAATAATTATCACTTACTGCCACGATCTATCAACAGATTATAAAAACTGACACTCTTTAGTGATGTTGTAAATCAATTGTCACTTGTAATCCCATCTGAAGTTAAGTTCATTAAGTCAACAGGTTATACAAGTGTACTGCTGACATCTGTCAGCTGAGAATGTGAGTCAGTAGGGCGGACCCATTGGTCCGCTGTTGTTAAACAACAGTGGGATGGGCCTAACCACCAAGGGTGGAGGTACTCACGGCTGAGATCCACATACAGGGTTGCTTCATGTTGGTGGCTTGCTAAGGCACAAGCGCCTGAGGCTATCATGTTACTCAAGGCCAAGAAGGCTGGTACGCTCCACCCTACGAGAAGTGGGGGATGGCCGTGGATAAACCTTCCCTTCTCAAGGGAAAGGGAAAGGAAAGATAGACGCCGCCCATGCCACCTTCAATAGTTGTCGAGGGGAAAGAAAATGACATGTCTCCTAGTCACACAAAGAGAAGGCCGAGAAATAATACTGGGCCACTACCTAATTCACGCAGTTAGGATGGACTATCAGTGATTGTTTAGTGGGTGCACTGTCCACTGCCTCAGTGAACCCACATAGCCATGAATGCCGACCCTTTGTAGACCAGTGTCCATTCTAGACTTGGACCATGATGCCTCTACTCATTCCTAGTGCCCATACCAGTTCGTAGAACCGAACCGAATTACCATGATGACTTCACTTAATCACCCAGTCACCCCAAGGTTTTGACAGGTTAGCGGATCCTAATGAGACGGACGTGTGAAAACTATACGAGTGCTTACCTATGTGAGGTGTCTGTGTCGACCCTTAGCTCCTGGGCTCAGATCTAGATATTGACAACTCAGAGTACTATGGTTATCATATAACCCTCTGGTTGTGAGACTCGGTTAATAACCGAGACATAACACCCCATGCTTAGAAGCTTACTTAACCTGATAAGGTATGGTAATTTCCAATGGTGATCTAAGAGGCCATTGTCTTGTCCTGGTGGTCACTGTAACTGCAACACGACGTCACGTTCCTCCACTCCTTGTGAATCCGATGTGTCGTTAGGATCCACTAATTGCTTAATCGAGTCCCTGGGACTAACACTACGATCTCTGATCACTGAACAGGAGTTGATCGAAATATGGTAAAAGTTTCCCTGAGAGAGCCCTGATATCTGTTACATGGTGTCTTTTCCTTACAAGACTGACTTCCCTAACCACATTTGAAAAGGAGGGCACTGGGCAGAAGGTTTTCGTATAAGACCAAAACGTGGACACTTACAAAATGTCTCAGATATGTAGGAATATCGGCACATTAGACACAGATTAAAAGAGGATCCTAGCTTAATTAGACAAAATCAGTTATATAATGAGCCATCAAGGACTCATACATGAAGAATGAGGGAGCAGAATCGTTACTTACTCCACTTTCCTTAGTGGGAGGTGTCCGATTCTTCGCCCACCTCTCGTGATGGGGATCAAGAGTCAGTGGAAAATTCCACAACACAGCTATTTAAAAATTTATCTTTACCAAAATTTCCTTTTAAGGTTTAATAGACATTTTTATCAATGAGTATATTGCATAGAATCTTATTTTAGCAACAAAACTAACTTAGAAACATTACCTAACGAATCATAGACTAATCCAAAAGGGTTCTTTCAAGTGTATAGGACAAAGGTGAGGGAAAAGGTAGGACCTCTGAAAATTGGGAATGGACAGCTGACGGATAACGAACTGGAAATGTGTTCTCTATTTAATGACTATTTTTTGTCAGTCTTTACACAGAAAGACGTAAATGAGATTCCAGAAATTAACAAGTATTCAGTTCCTGAAGAATTCAAATTAACTAATATTACTGTCACGAGGGACATGGTTATCAAACAGATAGATAAACTGAAGCAAAATAAGTCCCCGGGACTCGACGAGTTGTTTTCCAGGGTACTTAAAGAATGCAAGATGGAACTTAGTCAGCCATTAACGAGTGTGTTTAATACGTCAATCCTAACTGGTGTTGTGCCAGAGATGTGAAAGATAGCTAATGTAGTTCCTATATTCAAATCAGGGGATAAGTCCATACCATCAAATTACTTTCCAATAAAGATCACGTCTATAGTAGGCAAATTATTAGAGTCAATTATAGCTGATATTATTTGAAGTCACCTTGAATAACATAATTTGATTAATAAATCTCAGC
The DNA here is from genome assembly GCA_009830355.1 of Cherax destructor. Taxonomy (NCBI): domain Eukaryota; kingdom Metazoa; phylum Arthropoda; class Malacostraca; order Decapoda; family Parastacidae; genus Cherax; species Cherax destructor. The sequence continues at coordinate 22,010 of WNWK01017759.1, forward strand.
ATGGGTTCACGAGAGGTCGTTCCTGGCTGACAAATTTACTGACGTTTTTCAATAAAACATTTGAGGCAGTAGACAGTGATAAAGAATATGATATAGTTTACTTGGATTTCAGTAAGGCCTTCGATAGAGTACCTCACAAGAGACTCTTAAGAAAGGTGGCAGCTCATGGTATAGAAGGTAAAGTTCTAACATGGATAGAGGCATGGCTTACCAATAGAAAACAGAGTTTCCATTAATGGGCTCAAATCTGAATTGGGATTAGTCACTAGTGGCGTTCCACAAGGATCAGTTTTAGGCCCATTGTTGTTCATAATTTACATAAATGACCTTGATGAAGGAATTACAAGTCACATGAGTAAATTTGCTGATGATACAAAGATAGACTGAATGATTCATTTTGAGGAGGATACCAGTGAACTCCAGAAGGATTTGGACAAATTAATGTATTGGTCTGAAAAGTGGCAGATGAAGTTCAATGTGGACAAGTGTAAGGTACTAGTCCTTGGTAATGAAAATATCCCTCGAATTTATAAACTAGGTGAAGTAGAGCTTGATCATACAGAATGTGAAAAAGACTTAGGAGTCATGGTAAGCAGGAATCTAAAGCCAAGACAACAGTGCCTAAGTGTGCGCAATAAGGCTAACAGATTACTAGGATTTATTTCAAGAAGTATAAGCAACAGAAGTCCAAAAGTTATTTTACAGCTCTATACATCACTAGTGAGAACTCATTTGGATTATGCAGCTCAGTTTTGGTCTCCTTACTACAGGATGGATATAGATTCATTGGAGAACATACAAAGAAGAATGACTAAAATGATTTACAGTATAAAAAATCTCCCGTATGAAGATAGAGTTAGAGCGCTGAATCTCCACTCTCTGGAGAGACGTAGAATGAGGGAGATATCATCGAGGTGTACAAGTGGATGATGGGCATAAACAAAGTAGATATTAATAAAATACTGAGGATATCGAACCAAGTAAAAACCAGAAATAACGGATTTAAATTGGATAAATTTAGATTTAGAAATTACATAGGCAAGTACTGGTTTTCAAACAGAGTTGTAGATGCGTGGAACAATCTTCCGAGTAGGGTGATAGAGGCTAGTACCTTGCGTGGCTTTAAAAAGAGATTGGACAAATATATGAGTGGGAGGGGCTGGGTTTGATTGGTGTCGTGAGTACGGGAGTAAATTCTTAGGTAGTGGTGGTTTTGATAAGGACTTGCCTTGTATGGGCCAGTAGGCCTTCTGCAGTGTTCCTCCATTCTTATGTTATGTTCTTGTAACCAAATCAAATTTTTATACCAAATTTTACCACATATTGTATATCATACATCAGCTTAAACTTATTTTATATTACTTAAATCAAGGATGCTTATTTTTTGTTATGTTAAGATTATTTTTACATAATTAATTGCACATATATATATATATATATATATATATATATATATATATATATATATATATATATATATATATATATATATACATATATATATATACATATATATATATATATATATATATATATATATATATATATATATATATATATATATATATATATATATATATATATATATATATATATATATATATATATATATATATATATATATATTTAATGCAAGCACGAAGAAGTGGCATTTAATCAGTAGCACACTGCGGCTAGCTGGGAATCAAACCCGTGTTGTTTTAGCTCGCCTTGTGGGAAGCAAGTCAAAATTCACAATGTTGTTAACCAATGGACCAAGCAATCCTACAATCATCATGTACCTAGTGGAACTAAGCATGTTTCATGATGCCACGACATATTCTAGTGTTGCAAACAAAGAACTAATTTCATTCTACTCCCCTTTCGATATACCAGCCTTAACAAGCTGTCCACACAATAATGCAACCACAAAAATGTGGTATTTAAACAATAACACACTGTTTCTAACCGGGGATCGAAACCGTCTTGTTCTAGCCTGCCTCGTGGAACGTAAGTCAAGATTCACGACACTCTTATCCACAGGACCAAATACTCCTACAAACATAACGTACCTAGAAGAACTAGGCATGTTTCATGATGCGCGTGGTCATACGTTGGTGTGGCAACCTCACAACTATGTTTTATTCTACTCCTGTTTCAAGTACCGGCCTTCGCAAGCAGTCCATATTAATGCAACCAAGAACAAGTGGTTTGTAGGATTGTTTGGTCCAGTTTTTAAGAGCGTCGTGAATTTTAACTCTCTTCCCACAAGGCAGGCTAAAACAACACGAGTTTGATCCATATATACATCAACATGAGTTCGATCCATGGCTAGCCGTGGATCAAACTCACGTGCAGTGGAACATTGCATTGATATAAAAAATCTCTTGAGAGGTCAGAACATATAGGAGATTGAAATAGGTTGAATCCATACTTGAGGCTCACTGACGTACCCGGGCTGGGAAAAAAATATGGTTTGTGAACCAGGCTGCCCAGTCTATGTGGCATTTGTGAGGCCGAGTGGTCTAGAGTGCTGCCTGGGAATCTTGTCCATCTCAGAAGCAGTATAGAGATTTGCTGACTACGATCTCTCTCTCTCTCTCTCTCTCTCTCTCTCTCTCCTCTCTCTCCTCTCTCTCTCTCTCTCTCTCCCTCTCTCTCCCTCCTCTCTCTCTCTCTCTCCTCCCTCTCTCCCTCCCTCTCTCTCCTCTCTCTCCCCCTCTCCCTCTCTCTCTCTCCTCTCTCTCTCTCTCTCTCTCTCTCTCTCTCTCTCTCTCTCTCTCTCTCTCTCTATCTCTCTATATATGTCTTCTTGCTAAAACTCTCAATTATAAGAATATCTATAAATTAAGTTCGTTGTGTAAATGGCAATTTCTCTAATTGTTTCTAAACCCTTATTTAGAGAAACTTTGAAAACCTACCTAACCTTATTACAACAAGCGCAATTTAATTTAGCCTAACCCAACTAAATATATTTTTGATACGTTAACATTAATTTAATAATAAACAAACACAATGAAATATATTTTTTCGTTATGTTCAGAATGATTTTGGCAGAAATTATTGCATACACAATATATATATATATATATATATATATATATATATATATATATATATATATATATATATATATATATATATATATATATATATATATATATATATACATATATATATATATATATATATATATATATATATATATATATATATATATGTCGTGCCGATTAGGTAAAACTGGTCAATTATCAAGAACTCATTTAAATTAAGTTCTTTCTAAAATTTTCTCTTATACGTTTAAAGACATATTTTTTCATTTATGTTAATGTAAAATTTATAATTTTGTACAAGAGAAACTTTAAAACCTACCTAACCTTATATAACAAGCGCAATTTAATTTACCCTAACCAACTAAATATATTTTAGATACGTTAACATTAATTTAATAATAACAAACACAATGAAATATATTTTTTTCGCTAGTTCAGAATGATTTTGGCGAATATTACATACACAAATTTTCGCTTGTCTTATGGCAAGGTGAGCGTTGCTATTTAAGCCAAAATCGAAGTTTTACCTAATCGGCACGACATATATATATATATATATATATATATATATATATATATATATATATATATATATATATATATATATATATATATATATATATATATATATATATATATATATATATATATATATATATATATAAGATATGTCGTGCCGATTAGGTAAAACTTGGATTTTGGCTTAAATAGCAACGCTCACCTTGCCATATAAGACAAGTGAAAATTTGTGTATGCAATAATTTCTGAAAATCATTCTGAACCTAACGAAAAATATATTTCATTGTGTTTGTTTATTATTAAATTAATGTTAACGTATCTAAAATATATTTAGTTGGGTTAGGCTAAATTAAATTGCGCTTGTTGTAATAAGGTTAGGTAGGTTTTCAAAGTTTCTCTTGGTACAAAATTATAAATTCTTACATTAACATAAATGAAAAAAATATATCTTTAAACGTATAAGAGAAAATTTTAGAAAGGACTTAGAGGTGTGACAGTGCAAATTGGGAAACCTGACAATTTTAAAAGTACCAGAAGTATGAGACGGTGGATATTTACATAGGCCTTAGCGGTGAGAGGAAACGTGTAAGTGCATGTGTAATATATAGGTTGTCAGTAAAACAGCTAGACAGACTTGCCCCTCCCCACTGTAGATAATGACTTAATGGGGCCAATAAATATTTTAATAGGATGTGATTATTATGCCTCATTTGTGAAGGGTGAGGTGAAAAAATGTGGCATCATGCAAAAACTGCGGGAGGCCACGTAGTGTATGACAGGATTTCTTTCTTTAGTACTGAATGACTAGAGGAGTCAGGATATGTGGTCACTGTGTGTCTTACAAATGAAAGAGTGCCCCAGGTCTATATATTCCTAAATAGAGGACGATGTTGAGCCAATAAATGAATTATGGAATCTGGACAGTATTGGAATTAATGGGAATAAAGGAAGTCCAAATGATTCTTTTACCCAGGAACAATACCTAGAAAATGTGAAGTATGAGCATGGACAATAATGGGTACGACTCCCGTGGAAGCTAAATCTGCCAGAACTGCATACAAAATATAGAATGGCTTATGGCTACTAAAATTTACAGCCCTACTAATTAACTAAGACTCCAGATTTTGTTGCCCAATATAATAAAATAATTTATGAATAAATTAAAAATAAGTTTATGGAAGAGGTGCCTCCTGAACAGGCTAAAATTTATGGTCATTACTTACTACACCACAGAGTCAGAAGAATATACCAAACCAGAATGACTGTTTGATGACAGTCATTCTGGAAGCTAATAGGTTAATGCAAGGTACAAACATGCCTCTGAGAGAGTGGAATAGCAATTCGTGCAAATTAAAGGACAAAATCAATAAATGTAGATGAATTGTACAGAGAACCGACAATTTGATAAATTGGACACATGTGGAGCACTTGGGTATCTTTAATGAGGAAACGTTTCGCCACACAGTGGCTTCATCAGTCCATACAAAGGAAAATAGTGAAGAACAGGAGGAGTTTGAGGTAATCAGTCCCTCAGCCTTGAGTCGATGTAATCAGTTCATCAATCTTGAAAAGAACACAGCATTTGTGCGAAGAAATGGCTTATATACCGTAGGCAGGTGTTGTATCACATTTGACAAATCCGAATGTGGAAGTAGGTCATGCCTAAAGGTTAAGCAAGTGAAGAATTACCTGTATTAAGATCCCAAGATGTTGCTGTGTCTGAGAGGATGTAGATGAATGGTTCAGAGAACCTACGACTGCTGCACCTCACCTGCCTACAGTATATAAGCCACTTCGCACATATGCTGTATTCTTTTCAAGATTGATGGACTGATTACATCGACCCAAGGCGGGGGGACTGATTACCTCAAACTCCTCCTGTTCTTCACTATTCTTCTTCGTAGGGACTGATGAAGCCACTGTGTGGCGAAACGTTTCCTCATTAAAGATACCCAAGTGTTGCACATGTGTCCAATTTATCAAAATCAATAAAGAATAACCTGAAGATGAAGTTACTATGTGTAGTAACATACTAGATAAACAATGGATACCGGAAAATTATTTATTATTGTTAAAACCTAATGATTATTGTATGCTTAATAAATAGACAGAGATAATATTGCTTGTTGACATATGCAAATGATTCGATCCACTATGTTTGGTGGAATTTATTATAAAGTGGGAAGAATTTATAGGAGACTATGTACAAATACCTTTGTTAGAATTCCCATCAAACACCTTAACTACTGAGAACGCCTGGAAGCACTTGACTTGTACTCACTGGAACGCAGGTGAGAGATATGTATCATAATCTGCACTTGGAAAATCCAAGAAAGGAATTGTCCCGAATCTGCACACGGAAATCACTCCCTACGAAAGTAAAAGACTTAGTAGGCGGTGCAAAATACCACCAATGAAAAGTAGGGGCGCCATTGGTACACTAAGAGAAAACACAATAAGTGTCTGGGGCTCAAGACTGTTCAACAGCCTCCTACCATGCATAAGGGGAATTACCAGAAGACCCATAGCTACCTTCAATAGGGATCTAGACAGACTCTTAAAGACGGTGCTGGATCAGCCGAGCTGTGGTTCGTACGTTGGACTACGTGCTGCCAATAGTAACAGCCTGGTTGATTAAACCCTGATCCACCAGGAGACCTTGTCGTGGACCGGGCCGTGGAAGCGTTGATATCTGGAATACCCTCCAGGTAGACTCCAGGCAGGTAGCAAGTCAAGGTAGATAATGTGTTACATATTTTTCAGATGCTTCAAAATCAGCAAGTGGAGTTATCGCTTATATTCAAAATAAAAAATATATTTATCTTTAAATGTCAAAGAAAAATGTGACTCCAATTAAAAAATGTACATTACCACAACTAGAATTAACAGCTATTTACATATGTGTCAAATTAGCTAATTATATTAGTGATAAATTGCAGGTGATAAATATTAGTGACACAATGATCTGATCTGATAATGAAGTATCCTTGCAATTGATATGTAATAATTATAGTAAAACTGTGTATGTATAAAACACAGTGGCTGAAAGTAATGCAAGATAAATATAAAAGTTTAGGTCAACATGTATTAGTCTCTAACCCTTTCAGGGTCAGAACCCCTGACCTCAATCTTGCTCTCAGTGTCAAAGAATTTAAACAAAAATTCTTATGAAATGACAGAGAATCTTTTTCCAAAGGTATTGATACCAAAAGTACGAAATTTGATGGACAACTTACGGAATTACGCTCTTGCAAAGTTAGCGGTATCGGCGATATTTATGCATCGGTGATTTCCCCCAGTCTGAACACAATTTTCGGCCAGTTTCTTTTTCTCAGTCGACCAAATTCATAGCTATTTCTCTAGTATTTCTTCTTTTCTATCGAGTAACTACAAGAAACATCCCATTTACCTATTTCAACTACCCAATAAAATGAACGGAATTCGCTAATTAGGCCAATTTCACAAAACACTAAAAAATTGCCGATTTAAAGAGTGTCTAGAATAGACAAAGTGACACTCTTGGCACTAAAACAGCATTTCCCCTGTTCACTAGTTATGTTTTTAGGCCTTTCTTTTGTTACACTCGCTTTCCATTTAATTTGTTTTTTCGTACAAAATATAGATTTACTGTCATTGTAGTAATTGCATAAATAATTCCAGTGTATACCTAAATGCGTATTAGACTAGCCAGTTGGACTCATATTGGAGGAGTAGTGTCATTTGTGTACTCTGGAATATCGGCAAAAATCGAACATTTCCGCTACTTTGTGCTCAATTTCAAGCTACTTTCATTTCTGAAATTAATTAAAATCATCTTTATTTCTTTAACATATCTTCCCTTCCATCATATGAGACCACGAAACCGAGATTACAACCATAAAAACCATACGAAAATACACCGCAAAGTAGCTGTTTTTAATACAAAATACGGTTGCTCTTCTGAGTGAGCTGAGCTCATGGCATAGCACTACGGGACTGACCCTGACTTGAAAGCTGTAGTACTACGGGACTGACCCTGACTTGAAAGCTGTAGTACTACGGGAGAGACCCTGACTTGAAAGCTGTAGTACTACGGGACTGACCCTGACTTGAAAGCTGTAGTACTACGGGAGAGACCCTGACTTGAAAGCTGTAGTACTACGGGACCGACCCTGACTTGAAAGCTGTAGTACTACGGGAGAGACCCTGACTTGAAAGCTGTAGTACTACGGGACCGACCCTGTCTTGAAAGCTGTAGTACTACGGGACCGACCCTGACTTGAAAGCTGTAGTACTACGGGACCGACCCTGACTTGAAAGCTGTAGTACTACGGGACCGACCCTGTCTTGAAAGCTGTAGTACTACGGGACCGACCCTGACTTGAAAGCTGTAGTACTACGGGAGAGACCCTGACTTGAAAGCTGTAGTAGTACGGGACCGACCCTGACTTGAAAGCTGTAGTACTACGGACCGACCCTGTCTTGAAAGCTGTAGTACTACGGGACCGACCCTGACTTGAATGCTGTAGTACTACGGGAGAGACCCTGACTTGAAAGCTGTAGTACTACGGGAAAGACCCTGACTTGAAAGCTGTAGTACTACGGGACCGATCCTGTCTTGAAAGCTGTAGTACTACGGGACCGACCCTGACTTGAAAGCTGTAGTACTACGGGACCGACCCTGACTTGAAAGCTGTAGTACTACGGGACCGACCCTGACTTGAAAGCTGTAGTACTACGGGAGAGACCCTGACTTGAAAGCTGTAGTACTACGGGACCGACCCTGACTTGAAAGCTGTAGTACTACAGGAGATACCCTGACTTGAAAGCTGTAGTACTACGGGACCGACCCTGTCTTGAAAGCTGTAGTACTACGGGCCCGACCCTGACTTGAAAGCTGTAGTACTACGGGAGAGACCCTGACTTGAAAGCTGTAGTACTACGGGCCCGACCCTGACTTGAAAGCTGTAGTACTACGGGACTGACCCTGACTTGAAAGCTGTAGTACTACGGGACTGACCCTGACTTGAAAGCTGTAGTACTACGGGACTGACCCTGACTTGAAAGCTGTAGTACTACGGGACCGACCCTGACTTGAAAGCTGTAGTACTACGGGACCGACCCTGACTTGAAAGCTGTAGTACTACGGGAGAGACCCTGACTTGAAAGCTGTAGTACTACGGGACTGACCCTGACTTGAAAGCTGTAGTACTACGGAGAGACCCTGACTTGAAAGCTGTAGTACTACGGAGAGACCCTGACTTGAAAGCTGTAGTACTACGGGACTGACCCTGTCTTGAAAGCTGTAGTACTACGGGACCGACCCTGACTTGAAACCTGTAGTACTACGGGACTGACCATGACTTGAAAGCTGTAGTACTACGGGAGAGACCCTGACTTGAAAGCTGTATTACTACGGGACCGACCCTGACTTGAAAGCTGTAGTACTACGGGAGAGACCCTGACTTGAAAGCTGTAGTACTACGGGACCGACCCTGTCTTGAAAGCTGTAGTACTACGGGAGAGACCCTGACTTGAAAGCTGTAGTACTACGGGAGAGACCCATACTTGAAAGCTGTAGTACTACGGGACTGACCCTGACTTGAAAGCTGTAGTACTACGGGAGAGACCCTGACTTGAAAGCTGTAGTACTACGGGAGAGACCCTGACTTGAAAGCTGTAGTACTACGGGACTGACCCTGACTTGAAAGCTGTAGTACTACGGGAGAGACCCTGACTTGAAAGCTGTAGTAATACGGAGAGACCCTGACTTGAAAACTGTAGATCTACGGGAGAGACCCTGACTTGAAAGCTGTAGTACTGCGGGACCGACCCTGACTTGAAAGCTGTAGTACTACGGGAGAGACCCTGACTTGAAAGCTGTAGTACTACGGTACTGACCCTGACTTGAAAGCTGTAGTACTACGGGACCGACCCTGATTTGAAAGCTGTAGTACTACGGGACCGACCCTGACTTGAAAGCTGTAGTACTACGGGACCGACCCTGACTTGAAAGCTGTAGTACTACGGGACCGACCCTGACTTGAAAGCTGTAGTACTACGGGAAAGACCCTGACTTGAAAGCTGTAGTACTACGGAACCGACCCTGACTTGAAAGCTGTAGTCCTACGGGACTGACCCTGACTTGAAAGCTGTAGTACTACGGGACTGACCCTGACTTGAAAGCTGTAGTACTACGGGACCGACCCTGACTTGAAAGCTGTAGTACTACGGGACTGACCCTGACTTGAAAGCTGTAGTACTACGGAACTGACCCTGACTTGAAAGCTGTAGTACTACGGGACCGACCCTGTCTTGAAAGCTGTAGTACTACGGGACCGACCCTGTCTTGAAAGCTGTAGTACTACGGGACCGACCCTGACTTGAAAGCTGTAGTACTACGGGACTGACCCTGACTTGAAAGCTGTAGTACTACGGAACTGACCCTGACTTGAAAGCTGTAGTACTACGGGACCGACCCTGTCTTGAAAGCTGTAGTACTACGGGACCGACCCTGTCTTGAAAGCTGTAGTACTACGGAACTGACCCTGACTTGAAAGCTGTAGTACTACGGGACCGACCCTGACTTGAAAGCTGTAGTACTACGGGACTGACCCTGACTTGAAAGCTGTAGTACTACGGGACTGACCCTGACTTGAAAGCTGTAGTACTACGCGAAAGACCCTGACTTGAAAGCTGTAGTACTACGGGAAAGACCCTGAAAAGGTTAATCATATATGAAGTTCGACATAAGATAATTTTGTGAATACTGCATCATGGTTTAAAAGACTGATTTGATTGTTAAATAAAAATAATTTGCCAATACAAACATCACACATTGTATCTATTGAAATTACTTTGACCACTGCTTCAATAATTTGTCCCACATTAACCGTTTATATTAACATATATTCTTCGTTTCCTAAACTTATTACTATAACTTTATTGGTGTTTAGTTTTTTTTTATATGTAAAATGAATATTTTCTATAAATATCCACATCCTCTTAAATACTGGATTAAGAGAGTCCAATAAAAAATGAATGGAGAGGAAGTTTAATTGTTGGTATATCGAAGAAATGTAAAAGGTTCAATAAGTAGGCTGAAAAATGCTGAAATGGGAGAAATACTGACAAAATTGTAATGCATGGAGAGGTACAAAACAATTTAAATTGTATTATAGAAGCTCTCTGGATACAGCAAGAGCGGCAAAATGTAAGAAAGTATAATAAAACGTGTGTAATATGTCGTCGAGTGTATGTACCCGTGGCCTCCACCATTACCAAGGGAACGTGTACAGTTGTTAAGACCATTGGTGAAATGAGTTGATTTTAGTCGACCAAATACCTTAAATGAAAATCCCGATAGTGTTCCCTTGAAAGTATGTTTGTGTTTTCACACTTACAGTTCATTTAGAAATGGCGCAGGACTTGTCTGCCAAGCATTTTATACAACTGTTTCGAAAATTTGCAGTTAGAAGACTGCTCAAGAGTAATAATTTCAGATAAAGCCATTAATTTTGTAGTGAGTGTGGAATATTTGATGGAGTTACAAGAAAATATGTTCAATCGCTTGTTATTCCTGTGAAGATGCGTATGGAAATTTATCACCCCCAGAGTTTCTTAGAAAGACGGTTTTTATGAATGAATGATAGTAACAGTAAAGAGATGCCTACACAAGGTGATACACAGGAAAATAATCTGGAGGAATTTCGTACTGTTACTAGAGGCGGAAAATCGTATAAATAATCGTCCTCTCACAAATTTTAGTGAAACTCCTGATGTGGATATACTAACTCTCTCTCATTTAATAAGTGGACACAAATTGGAGGCTGCACATATCTGCGGAGATACTACAGAGGAAATTGATGAAGATTATAATGCAGAATCATTTTGGGATAAGGTCATTAATCATTGATCTAATATGTGGCGCAAAGAAGAGCTTCTAACTCTAAATGAACACTTTTATGGCGCGTCAAAAGCTGTATATAGGCACAAAATTCATCCCGGCGATATCGTGTTGATTTATACAGAGCATCATCGAACATTGTGGCCACTGGGCAAGGTGTTAGTATAATACCCATACCCAGACTCACAAGGTATTGTGTCGTGGTCAAGAAAGTGTATATACTATTAATAAATTAATATCAGTAGAATTATATGGTGTACAATATATGGGAAATGATGATCTAAGGGAAAATGTCATGATGAGTGTAACTGAAGACAACGCTCACCAAGAAATTCAAAATGAAGAAGTCATCATAAGGCGTGCTGGGAGACCAGCAACCCAAGCTTCAGCTGGCTGGGAGACCAGCAACTCAAGCTTCAGCTGGCTGGGAGACCAGCAACTCAAGCTTCAGCTGGCTGGGAGACCAGCAACTCAAGCTTCAGCTGGCTGGGAGACCAGCAACTCAAGCTTCAGCTGGCTGGGAGACCAGCAACTCAAGCTTCACCTGGCTGGGAGACCAGCAACTCAACCTTCAGCTGGCTGGGAGACCAGCAACTCAAGCTTCAGCTGGCTGGCAGACCAGCAACTCAAGCTTCAGCTGGCTGGGAGACCAGCAACTCAAGCTTCAGCTGACTGGGAAACCAGCAACTCAAGCTTCTGCTGGCTGGGAGACCAGCAACTCAAGCTTCAGCTGACTGGGAAACCAGCAACGCAAGCTTCAGCTCGCTGGGAGACCAGCAACTCAAGCTTCAGCTGACTGGGACACCAGCAACTCAAGCTTCAGCTGGCTGGGAGACCAGCAACTCAAGCTTCAGCTGGCTGGGAGACCAGCAACTCAAGCTTCAGCTGGCTGGGAGACCAGCAACTCAAGCTTCAGCTGACTGGGACACCAGCAACTCAAGCTTCAGCTGGCTGGGAGACCAGCAACTCAAGCTTCAGCTGGCTGGGAGACCAGCAACTCAAGCTTCAGCTGGCTGGAATCAGTTCACAGAAGAAGTGATTTACGTCCTCTACAACGACCTCCACCCATCTGCAATGTGGAAAATGTTGATAATTTCCATATGGTTTGTGTTAGGTAATTGATAGGAATAGTAATATTTAATTAAAAAATGCCAGAGTGTGGTGCTGATGTGACTTTTCAAAGGTGATAAGTCGCAGGGAAACCAACATGTCCAATATGACTTTCTTATTTATTATAATAAGTTGGTTAAGTATAGTGGAACTGTTGTAATATTCTGATAAGGAACTGTTGTAATATTCTGATAAGGAACTGTTGCAATATTCTGATAATTAATTGTTGCAATATTATGATAAGGAGCTGTTGCAATATTCTGATAAGGAACTGTTGTAATATTCTGATAAGGAACTGTTACAAAATTATGATAAGGAACTGTTGCAATATTATGATAAGGAGCTGTTGCAATATTATGATAAGGAACTGTTGTAATATTCTGATAACGAACTGTTGTAATATTCTGATAAGGAACTGTTGCAATATTCTGATAAGGAAAATATATTACACACCTGGAAATATTAGTAAATTTAAACAAAAAGAATGTACAAAATACGATAGTAGAGGGAGGAAAAATTATGGTGGTGTGCGAAGAAGACTAATCAATGATTTGGTGAGTGTTTCTGTAAATTACAATGTCCATTAGTAATGTTAGCGGACCATTAAATGTTACAAGTGAAGAGGATATACATCTGAAAGGTTCCATATATAATAATAAAACGACAGAATAAGGATGTTATTGATGGAAAACTGGAAGTGGTAGCTGAATGATAATTATTGTATGCTTCCCAGTGAGTATTAAACTCTACACCACAGGTAAGGTAGCTAGATACTGGCCAACATTCAGGTTATCTTTCCGTTGGGAGGAGTTAGGATATATCACAGACCGGGCCGAGGTCACAGACCGCGGCCCGGTCTGTGACCACGTCTCGTGGAGGACCAGAGCCTGACCAACCAGGCAGTTACTTTTGGCCGCATGTAAACTGACATGCGAACCACAGCCCAGCTGATCAGATACTGACTTTATATGCCTGTCCAGCGCTTTCTTGAAGACAGTCTGGGGTCTATTGGTAATTCCCCTTATGTATGCTGGGAGGCAGTGGAACAGGCTTGTCCCCTGACACTTATTGTGTTGTCTCTTATCGTACTCGTGAGTCCTGCTTTTCATGGGAGAGATGTTGCACCGCCTGTCAAGCCTTTTGCTTTCGTAGGGAGTGAATTTCGTGTGCAAATATGCTACAAATTTGGTCATTTAAGTGTTTTATCGTACTTGGGTGTACCGTGAAGGTTCTCTGTACATTCTCTAGGTCAGCAATTTCACCTGCTTTGAAAGGCGCTGTTGATGTACAGCAACATTCCAGCTTAGAGAGAACAAGTGATTTGAAAAGAATCATCATGAACTTGGCATCCCTAGTTCTGAAGGTTCTTATTACCCATCCAATCATTTTTCTAGCTGATGTGACAGATACATTGTTGTGATCTTCGAAAGTAAGATCTTCAGACATTATCACTCTCAGGTCCTTCACATTAGTTTCCGCTCAACTATGTGGTTGGAATTTGTTTTATACTCAAATATAGTTTTAATTTCCTCAAGTTTTTCATATCGGAGTAATTGAAATTCCTCTTCATTTAACTTCAAGTTGTTTTCTGTGGCCCATTTAAAGATTTGGTTGATGTTCGCTTGGAGTCTTGCTGTGTGTTCGATGAAGTACACTGTCATGCAAATTCTGGTGTCATTCGCAAAGAAAGACACGGTGCTGTGGTGTACATTTCTGTTTATGTCAGAAATGAGGATGAGGAACAGGCTGGGAGTGAGTACTGTGCCTTGTGGAACAGAGCCTTTCACTGTAGCCGCCTCAGACTTTACTCTGTTTACTATTTCTCTTTGTGTTCTATTTATCAGGAAGCTATAAACCCATATAACAACTTTTCCTGTTATTCCTTTATCACGAATTTCGAAGGCTTTCGCAAAGTCTTCGTATGCTACATCGGACCTTGTCAAAGTGGTCCAGTAGTTGGCACAGGCAGGAGCGGTCTGCTCTAAACCCATGTTACCCTGGGTTGTGTAACTTATGGGTATCTAGATGGGTGGCGATCTTGGATTAGCGCTATCGGTCTGTAATGCTGGCCATGTCAGTGGCGCTATGTCAGTTGGTTTTAGTGACTGTGGGAGGACCCCTGTGTCGATGCTTCCTCTCCACAGAATGCTAAAGGCACGTGATAAGGGCTTCTTGTAGCGTTTGATGAACACGGAGTTCCATGAGACTGGGCCAGGAGCAGAGTGCATGGGCATGTCATTTATTGCCTTTTCGAAGTCATGTGGTGTTAGGATAATATCAGATATGTTTGAGTCGACTAGATTCTGCCTCTCAGTCGTCGACTCTTAGTCAGGTTAGTGGCTCACAAAACACCGAGTCATGGGACTTAAGCAACTCACTCATTTCCTTGCTGTCATCTGTGTAAGTTCTATCTCTTCTAAGCAGGGGTCCAACACTGGATGTTGTTTTCGCCTTAGATTTGGCATAAGACAATAAATATTTTGTGTTTCTATCAATTTCATTAATTGCTTTCAGTTCTTCCTGATTTTCTTGTCTCGTGTAAGATTCTCTAAGCTTAAGTTCGATATTTGCTATTTCTCTGGACAGTGCCTCTCTTCGTATATCAGATGTACTGGCTCTTTTCAACAGCTCTGATTCTTCACCTTCGTCTGTATAGGGAGTGTCTCTCTCTTTCTAGTTTACGTCTTCTCTTCCTGTGGCACATACCTCAAGTGCCACAGAGTTAATTCTTTCCAAGAAGCTGTTTAGATCCATGTTGTTTAGGATAGTTTCTCAGCTCGTTACATTTACGACATGGTTGACTTGAGCCCACCGTAAGTTTTTCTTATTGAAGTTGAATTTGGTGAAGTCACCCTCATGACTGATCATATTTTCCTGGTCTGGGGCCCTGTGTATTCATGTCTGTACCTTTATTATGTTGTGATCTGAGTGTATTGTCTTTGATATGATTATATTTCGTATCATATCATCATTGTTAATGAAGATGAGGTCAATCTTGTTGGCTCTATTATTTGCTGGTTTAAGGTGAATTTGATGCAGAGATTTAATGTGTGTGTGAATTTTCATCTGAGCTGTGTTCTGGGGTTATCACTTCTAAAACATTTGCTACATTTCTCCATTTGAGGTGTCATAAGTTAAATCTCCCAGCAACAAGATGTTTCCGGCAGGAGCTGGAGGATTTTCAAGACAGTGGTCGATTTTCAAAGGCTGTTCCTGGAATCGTTGGGGAGTTGCATCCGGAGACTTGTATAGAACCACAATGACAAGGTTTTGGTTCTCGATCTTTACTGCCAAAACTTCAACTGCATCGTTTGAGGTGTTTTGCTTTCTCAGTACTCAAGCTTACAGGGAACAAGTGACTTATAGAAAATTATCATTGATTTGGTTTCGAAGGTTTTCATTATCCATTCTAGCAATTCTTAGGAGAAGTGATAGAGACTTTGTTGTGATTTTTCAAACTGAGATTCTCTGACAATATCATTACAAAGTCCTTCACATTTGTTTTTCGATCTGTAACACTATATCGTAATCTTTTAAATCAGTCATGGTAGTTTGTCAATCAAATCAATATTAAATTCTTAACACTAAAGTTTGGAACTTTGCTTACAATTGTTTTCAATATTCCTTCAAGGATTTTGGATAATTTGTAAGCGACTGATCCAATGTAGCTAAATATGGGTCTTGCTGGATTCCCTGGTTTATGTTTTCGATTAATCCATACATATATGATAGAGATGCATTGCTGGTCATGATTGCTTTACTTTGTTCATCTTAGTCTTTCAGTAGCCAGACTGTGGTTTGTAATTGGGATAACATGCAACGTGATCCATTGTGAGGCTCGGCCATGGAACCTTCCATAGGACCGATGACCCTCGGAACACATTCCAGCTATACTCCAGGTCTACAAAATTCTAAGTTGACGATTTATTAAGTTTCCTATCTGTAGGCTTCAGTAATTACAATCTATTATTGTTCTTGGCAACAAACATTAAGCTTATTGAACTTTGCATTGTTTATGCAAAATTTTTGTTTGATGAAGAATTTTACACTCAGAAGTTAGGTATGGTAATGGGAAATCCTCACTTACCAGTGTTCAGCAGTTTGTACATGCTTAATTGAGATCTTTCTGCTGAAGTTAAATGATTCAGATATGTGGATGATGTTCTATGCTTAATACCAAAGTATTTAGATATAAACCAATTCCTACATGAATTATTTAGTCTTGCTCCATCCATAAATTAAACTGTTCACTTTAATGAAAATAACTCATTGCCTTTTTTAGATGTTTTAATTATTACCTGGAGAGAGTTCCTGGAGAGTTCCGGGGGTCAACGCCCCCGCGGCCCGGTCTGTGACCAAGCCTCATGGTGGATCAGGGCTGTTACTGTTAGCCACTCGCAGTCCAACGTACGAACCACAGCCTGGCTGGTCAGGTACCGACTATAGGTGCCTGTCCAGTGCCTGCTTGAAGACAGCCAGGGGTCTATTGGTAATCCCCTTTATGTATGCTGGGAGGCAATTGAACAGTTTTGGGCAACTGACACTTATTGTGCTGTCTCTTAACGTGCTAGTGGCACCACTGCTTTTCATTGGGGGGATGTTGCATCATCAGCCGAGGGCATCCAAGAATTTAAATTAAAAGTATACAGAAAAGCAACAAATGAATGCTCTTATGTTTACCATTATTCTGAACGTCATAACAGAGTTAAACGTTCTGCATTTTCCTTCATGTTTTTGAGAGGTCTGCGCATTTGCATTCCAGGTTTCCTAGATGAGGAAATATTGAAGATTCATAAAATAGGATATAATCTAAAATCTAAAATAAAATTGACAAATCTTTCAAAATTGTCAGAGTGCATTTAACAATTCAAGAAGTAGAGATAAATATATTAAACCAATAATATGTTGGTTCTGTCTTAGCATGTAAACTGTTTTGATATATCGTCACTACTTAATATTCCCCAAAACATGGTGATGACTGTGTCTGTAACATTCTCTGAAAAAAAATGCAGTTAAGCTTATTATGGTCGAACTGCAAAGTCTTGAACTAAGATTATAACGAACAAAGAGCATTAGAACTGGAGAAGAGCCTAATGCTCTGTTTATTCATGTGAGAGATTTTATAATCTCCCAAGTTATTTTAAAATGGCCGAAAAGGCTGAATCAAATAGGCTCATACATTTTAATTAGTAAAGTTTATTCAATATATACAATAATGGTAAGTAAGACACATAGGCAACAGTTAAACTTCTTTAATCCGAAACGTTTCGCCTACACAGTAGGCTTCTTCAGTCGAGTACAGAAAGTAGGTAGGAGCAGCAGAGATGTGAAGACGATATAATCAGTCCATCAGCCTTGAAGCCGAAGATTGAGGTTGATGGACTGATACATCGTCTTCACATCTCTACTGCTCCTGCCCACTTTCTGTACTCGACTGAAGAAGCCTACTGTGTAGGCGAAACGTTTCGGATTAAAGCTGCCTAACTGTTGCCTATGTGTCTTACCAACCTGTCGGTATTATATACCATTTTGATTTTCATATATACATAAATAATAGATTAGAAAAAAATCATTTAAAAAAACACTGCTGTTCAATTTTTATTTCAAAATATTTGAATGATACGCATATTGGTTATGGAAAATATATCCCTTGACATTGCAATGTGATCGTGCATAATCCAAACAAACAGAATGTAAAAGGATGGATCACCGGCAGAGTTTTTGCATATGCGTATATTCAGCTCTTCAAACAATCATTATGTATCCTAATCTCATATTTAAGAATATAGATAAATTATGTACACTGTTTTGTCACTGTGTTTATAAATAATATAATAATTTTAAACTAATTTACATTATCATCTTCATATTCTAATTTATACTTTGAATTAAGGAGTTTCATTATAAAAATTAAATGCTAAGCGTGGAGAAGTCAAGGATTACAAAACAGTTGTATTAATGTTGAACATTGTACCTAACACCTGATTAAGACATCACTCATAATATATTAGTCGTCCGCCACATGAATTAGCAGTCAGTTATACCTGTATCAGTTATCAATGACCCATTGTATCAGTCGTCAATCAGCTTGCATAATCGTCCATCACTCCTGTATCAGTCTAGAGTCACGCCTGTATCAGTTGCCAGCACCTATTGTATCAGTCAACGCTTGAATCGGTTTTCATTCACCAATTGCATAAACCGTTAGTCACGCCAGTATGACTCGTCAAAGTCCATTTCTATCAGTCGTCAGTCGCATGTGTATTTATCGTATGTGACACCTGTATCCGAAGTCAGGTTGGCTTTCACACTGATCTGTAAAAAAATGAATTTGGTAGTTTCATTAAATAAATTGTTTACTATGCCTCTTTTAACGAGCCTTAAATTCTAAATGCATGCAAATCTTATTTTGAAGTATAATTTTGTGTTAATTATTCAGTTCTTGTCTCTTTTTTTTTTAAATCTAATTTTCTTCAAAAATCAATTATTGTTTTGCGCAGGATAGTAAGAAATTTTAGTAGATAAGAGAAAAACTTGCAAAAAATACAAGTTCCTGTGTTTATGAGTTTTTCAAGTTTAACAAGAATAGTGACTCGGTAAACATTAAAATATTTTGTAATTTAACAGCAAAAGTTTCCTTTCCTTCCTCTAGAATTATATTTTTTAACTAGAGAACGCATTATGAACATAAGAACATAAGAAAGAAGGAACACTGCAGCAGGCCTACTGGCCCATGCGAGGCAAGTCCAAGTCTCCCACCGGCTTAAGCCAATGCCCCGACCTATCCAGGTCAGGTTACATTCACTTAAGGAAGGAGCACGGCATCTGACCTAGTAGCACAAGCTAGTCAGACCCAACTCACACCACCCGCACCCACTCAAAATTTATCTAGCCTATTTTTAAAACTACACAACGTTTTAGCCTCTATAACTGTACTCGGAGTTTTTTCCACTCATCGACAACTCTATTACCAAACCAATGCTTTCCTAATTCCCTCCTGAATCTTAATTTATTCCAACTTAAAGCCATTGCTGCGAGTCCTGTCAGTACAAGATATTTTTAGCACGCTATTTACATCCCTTTTTTTATTCCTGT
>WNWK01017760.1:0-41648 GCA_009830355.1 Cherax destructor
GGTTTAATTTTATGGTGTTTTTGAGACAGTGTATGTACAGTTTCATTGACAGTGTGTTATGTTCTTGTATAGAAAATTTAGCTAGGATAGGTAGTAGGATGGACATTTTTTGTTTATGTGCTTTTGGCACGGGTTCTTATTATAGGATATATTGACAGATGTGTTTATTTCTGTTCTGTTTGCTTGTTTTTGTTTATATGAGCCTGATTTATTCTTGGGCATTTATTGGATTGTTATGTATATATTTGTTTTTAAATAAAAAAAAAACTGTATATTTTTAATCCTACAATTATATTCTGTATATCACAACAACACTGAAAACAACCATCTACACAATGTATGTACACAATAAATTAATGTCTTGCCTTCACGGAATGACAATGGAACCATCCACATATAGACGGCTCTATTATTATTACATTACATTGACTCGGTATCCCTGGATACCACCACAATCCCTCCCACTCCCCACCCCACCCTTCCCCCATCCACACCTCACATAACAACAGGGTATAGAACAGACTTTAGATATACATAACTATTTTCTATCACCTGATGCAACAGGCTAAATATACTTGCCCCAAAACATCACGGATCTATGTACCACATTACTATCTGCTTTTTAATCTACAGATTTCCACACCAAAACTATTTTATCGCTGAACACAACATCTCTGATAATTATAGCCATGGCATTCACCTTGCTCATGACTTTCGTGCATCTTTAACACAAAATAAGGTTAATCAACCCTTATCCACATACACGTGCAGTATCTTCTGCATTGCCTCTAGGTAAGCCCCCTTTAATTCATCCTTTGAATATATGAACAAAAATGAATAAAGCATGATAAAGAAAATGATACCCCTACCCTGTCACCCCCGTCTCCCCACCCCTCTTTCATTCTTTCGCTACCTACCTCTATGCACCACACCCTCCACAAAAAACGTCATGCGTCCCCCGTGACATACATCGCTTGAGTCACCCGTCACCTCACCACCCCACCCCACCCTCCCCCCACGTTTCTATCAATTTTCCACATCCTCAAGCATACCCTATCTACCCTTTCATCCACCACTTACTTCTCCCACCTGCAGACAAGCCCATTTAGTAAGTAAGTAAGTTTATTCAGGTATACACAAATACATTTACATACATTATCATACATAGCAGCATATGTGTAGAGAACCTAGGATAACCCAAAAAAGTCAGACAGAGTGACTTATTTCCATTGGAGTCCCCTCACCTCACCCCTAGTAAATCCCTGATCGCCATATTCCTATAGCTTTCTGAGAAAAGGACATCCCATGACCTCCCAAAAATTACCCTATTCCTACATCTTGTGCCATACATGCTACCCGCTATGGCCCTAATCCACACATCCCCCGTCACCTCCCTCATCACCCATGACACATACAGCAAATCCGCCATGACATACAACAACGCCCGCCTTACGGCCCCACCCACACCCCCAATATCCTAACTCAAAGCCCGTAATGTCTGTATACCCCCCTCCCAAGATATGAATAACCCTCCCAATCCACACCCTTACAGTATTCAAACTCTCACAGAAGTAAATGGCATGATAAGCTGTTTCCTCCATTCCACACCTGCTACACGCTGATGCCCCTACCAATCCCATCTTAAACAGTATAGCCTTTGAAGCTACCACTCCATGCAAGAACCTAACGATCACCTCCCGTACCTTCGCCCTCAATTTCATCTTAGTCAACCCCCCCATTTCCCCTCCCAGTCATACACCAGATACTCCACAACCCAAACTACTACTTCCCTTGCCTCCCCTACCTTCCCCAATACACTTGCCTTTACCCTCCCAGATTCCCTCACTGCTAATAACCACCACAACCAATCCTCACATTGCTTCAATTCCTTTCCCTTCCACCACCTTCGCAGGTCTTTCATCACCCTGTCCACCTTGCACCCCCTCTCCCCACCTGTCCTCACATAACATTGCTTCACATACATGCACCTCACTCACGTGTCTATTGATATCAACCCCAATCCCCCTAACCTCACCCTTTGTATCACCACTTCCTTACATAACCAATGTTTACCATAACCCCATACATACCTTAAGACCTTTTTTACCAAATCCCTCACATCGAAAACCTAAATGATTTTTTCATGAGAGTGCCACAGAACTTGACAGACGCATGCCTTTCTGACATCATCACTACGCCAAATGACTTTGAAAAGGCAATAAATGACATGCCCATGCACTCCGCTCCAGGCCCAGACTCATGGAACTCCGTGTTCATCAAGAACTGCAAGAAGCCCCTATCACATGCTTTTAACATCCTATGGAGAGGGAGCATGGACACTGGGATCGTCCCGCAGCTACTAAAAACAACAGACATAGCCCCGCTCCACAAAGGGGGCAGTAAAGCAATAGCAAAGAACTACAGACCAATTGCGCTAACGTCCCATATCATAAAAATCTTTGAAAGGGTTCTAAGAAGCAAGATCGCCACCCATCTTGATACCCATCAATTGCACAACCCAGGACAGCATGGGTTTAGAGCAGGCCACTCCTGTCTGTCCCAACTACTGGACCACTATGACAAGGTCCTGGATGCTCTAGAAGATAAACAGAATGCAGATGTTATATACACAGATTTTGCAAAAGCCTTTGACAAGTGTGACCATGGTGTAATAGCACACAAAATGCGTGATAAAGGAATAACAGGAAAAGTTGGTAGATGGATTTATAATTTCCTAACACATAGAACACAAAGAGTAGTAGTCAACAGAGTAAAGTCTGAGGCAGCTACTGTGAAAAGCTCTGTTCCACAAGGCACAGTACTTGCTCCCATCCTATTCCTCATCCTCATATCAGACATTGACAGGGATATAAGCCACAGTGCTGTGTCTTCCTTTGCAGATGACACCCGAATCTGTATGACAGTGTCCACCGTTGAAGACACTGCAAGACTCCAAGCAGACATAAACCAAATCTTTAAATGGGCTGCAGAAAACAATATGAAGTTCAATGATGAGAAATTTCAATTACTCAGATACGGAAAACGTGAAGAAATTAAAATCTCATCGGAGTACAAAACTAATTCCAACCACACAATAGAGCGAAAACTAATGTCAAAGACCTGGGAGTGTTCATGTCAGAGGATCTCACCTTCAAGGACCATAACAATGTAGCAATTGCATCTGCTCGAAAAATGACAGGATGGATAATGAGAACCTTCAAAACCAGGGATGCCAAGCCCATGTTGACACTTTACAGATCGCTTGTTCTATCTAGGCTGGAATATTGCTGCACACTAACTGCACCTTTCAAGGCGGGTGAAATTGCTGACCTTGAAAATGTGCAGAGAACCTTCACGGCACGCATAAGTGCGATAAACCACCTCAACTACTGGGAACGCTTGAAGTTCCTAAACCTGTACTCTCTAGAACGCAGGCGGAGAGATACATTATTATATACACATGGAAAATTCTCGAGGGCTTAGTACCAAACTTGCACACAAAAATCACTCCCTACGAAAGCAAAAGACTCGGCAGGCGATGTAACATTCCCCCAATGAAGAGCAGGGGTGCCACTAGCACGTTGAGGGACAACACAATAAGTGTGAGGGGCCCAAGATTGTTCAACTGCCTCCCAGCATACATCAGGGGGATTACCAACAAGCCCCTGGCTGTCTTCAAGCAGGCACTGGACAGGCACCTCAAGTCGGTACCTGATCAGCCGGGCTGTGGTTCGTACATTGGACTGCGTGCGGCCAGCAGTAACAGCCTGGTTGATCAGGCTCTGGTCCAACAAGAGGCCTGGTCACGGACCGGGCCGCGGGGGCGTTGACCCCTGGAATTCTCTCCAGGTAGACTCCAGGTAGACATCCTCCGTCATCAACGGGAAAACTGCTGCAGTATGCCATAATCTACTATACACAATCGTATTCACTACAATCACACACTGCTGCAAAGCTAGATCCCCCGGCCTCCATCCCCCCATCCTAAGTATAGCCCCTCCCACCACGTCTGACGAATTTACTCTCCTAGCTTCCTGCGTGTCATTCATATAAACAATCCCACAAATCTTTAACCGCTCCACCACTGGCCACCTGTACCTCACCCCCAGACCCCCTCCCACTTCCAACAACTTAGACTTGGCCCCATTGACTGACATACCTGTCGCTTTCCCAAATATACTTATAATCCTTCCCACATTACTTAGGCCCTCTTCTCTTCCCACCACACACAGTTGTGTCATCTACATACCCCACTATACCAGTGGCACATCCTCTTCCCTCACGCCCTTTCTGTACCCCTTCTGCAATCAGGCTATAAAAAGGGTTCTGTAGACATGCAAACAGGATTTGCGACACAGGGCACCCCTGTCGCAAACCCTTTCCCATCCTAACTTCTTTCCCTATACGTCCATTGATTTGCACTCTCACACACGTATCCATATACAACGTATCTGCCCAACCTACTATTTCCTCCCCATACCCCTGCCTACGCATAAACTCCCATAACATATCTCTTTCTACACTGTCATACGCCGCTCTCCAGTCCAGGCCCAGCACTCCCCCTCCCTCTCTACCCTCTATAAACTCCCTGATCCTTCCATGCCCATTATTCATACTGCGACCTGGGATTCCGTACTGCCCCTGCTCAATGACACCATGTAGCACACTTTTCATTCTATTACCCAACACTTTAGCAAAAATTTTATAGTCAGCACACATCATCGAAAGCGCTCTATAATCCCGGATTGTCACCCCACCCTCACCCTTTTTTACTAACACTACCACCCCTGTGCGCTGCGTACTTCCCATACTTCCTGTCTCTTTCATCCGATTGAACAAACGAACCATACATTCCTTTACACTCCCCCAATTCATCAAATAGAAATCATTGGGGATACCATCTATACCCGGCGTTTTCTTTCTGCTCATACCCTACACCGTCATCCACACCTCATCCTCAGTAATCACCCCCTCCATCCCCTCTCTATCTTCCCTCCCCATTCCCCTTGAAATACTCTCCACCAAGATCTGCCCCTCCCTCCCCCCACTCTCACCCTTTTGCAGATTACACTCAAACCACTTGTCTAGATATATGCTCATCGCCTCCGTTGTTTCCAACCTTTGCCCTTCCACATAACCATTCACCTCATTACCCACCTCCAACCCCATTACAGTCATTCCCCTCTGCCTTTTCCTAAAATTCCCCAAGACATGTGCAGATGGCCTGTCACCCCATAACACATCATCCATTCACCCCCCTCCACAACCTTATAGCATCAAACCTTTCATTCTGCATCTCTCGCAACTGATCTCGCAAAACCCCTATTTCTGCCACAGGGTATTTCCCTCCCCCTTCGTAACAACTATTCAACTGCCCCTCAAGATACTTTTGCTTACCGTACCTCCAACAGCTTTCCTCTCTTCCCCTTACCTTATAATATTCCCTTATACCCGGTTTCGCACACTTTTCCCACCATTCCACTATATTCTCACTAAGTTTTCCCCTAGTCCACACAGGGTCCCACCACTCACCAAAACCTGTATATCCATCCACCCCATCTAATAATCGCACATTTAGTTTCCAGTAACCCTCGTACCACCTTATCATCCCCTCCCATCCTACATCCACTAATACTACCCTATGATCTGAAAAACCCACATCTAATGTTTGTACCCTCCCCACCACCGCATCCCTCGTTACATAAACCCTGTCTAACCATGCTGCATACCCCCTTCTAATAAAGGTGTGTTCCACATGCCATCCACCCCCCCCCCACCACATCTACCATCCCAGCATTACCCAGAACGTCTCTTAGTACACCCAACACACATCCCGCCCCCCTCGGTTCAACATCTTTCTTCCGTATGACACTATTCCAATCCCCTCCCATGATAGTTACCGCTGGTAATCCTCCCATGTAGCAAACCAAAAAATCCCTCACAAAATCCTCTTTTACCCTCCTAGCACTATCGGCAGGCATATACACCCCTACGAAACACACCTTTACCTCTCCCCACACCCCATCCACCCTCACAATCCTCCCCCACCCCCTCCTCCCATTTCATCAACCTAAATGGGCTGGTCTCTTTTACCGCTATTGCAACTCTACCCTTTAATCTACCCGAACACCCAGCATACACACTGTTACCTTTCAATAACAAGTCTCTACCTACCCTATAATTGTGCTCTTGTAAGAAACACTCATCCACAGCATATTGTCTCAGAGTCCCCTCCACCCACCTATGCTTCACCTCGGCTCGAAGGGCATTTACATTAAAGGTTAAACACCGGAATATATTAGAGGGGGCTTACCTTTGGACCTTTGTGGCCTTGATACATTACGCTTTTGCTAACCTTTGTCCTTAACAACACTCTGCACCCCTCTAGCCCCATCCGAGCCCTTGGCTCCTCCATTACCTTTGCGTGCCGCATTCACCCATGGCTTTTTGCTTGCTTTTTGGGATGGCGTAAGGACGTCGTTGCTGTCAGACGCCCCCACTGACATCTTTCTTGTCTCCCCAGTCACTTTCATGCAGTCAACACTCTCCTCTTCGTGCACGGATACCCTAACCTCTCCCACCACCAAACCATCCTGCACAAGACTGTCTCCCAATGTACCGACAAGGCCTGCTAAATTTTGTACAACAGTAACACCATTACCATCACCCACAGACTCCTCGTCCAGGGGACTGTCCAGCAGTCCCTTTGTCACGTCGAGGACAGGCAACTCCAGTCCTTTATCCAATGACACATCCTTATCCTGTGACCCCACACATGCAGTCCCCTGCGTCTCTGCAGGCAAAGTTAGGCATGCCTCTCTCGTACCATCCACAATATGACTCCACGCCCCCGTAGGGGCCACCACCTCATCCTCCACACTCTTACTTAACTCCTCAGCCAACACTTCCACCACATCCACACTTTTACTTAACTCCTCAGCCAGCACTTCCACCACATCCCGTCTGCGTGGTTGTTGAAATTGTCGTTTTTCACAAGCTGCAGCCATATGTTCATACGAACCACAAATCCTGCAGGTTTGCCTTTGTCCTGCATATGTCACATACACCTGCGTTTTAAAATCGGGCAGGACGACATATGATGGGATGGGCGTCCGGATCGTCATTTTCAAGGTGTATGAGCCCTCTAACAGGCCCACGTAGGGGCCCTCAGTCCACCTGCCCACTGACATTGCATGTATAATTACGAAATCTTGGAAACCTTGCCTGACATCAAAGTCAGTACATTCAAAAGGAACATTTCGAAGTTTAATCCAAGTGTAATACTTGGACACATCCCTTTATTTCACCTCCAAACATGAATTTACCAGTACTGGGATGTCCTGGTATTTCTCCACAACACGGTCGTATGCCTCCTGTGTCACCATCTTCACGAAGATACGTGTAGAGCCATTTAATGCTATCCCATGTATCTCCTGTTGTCCGGGCCATATGTGTCTCGTAGAACAACCGGCAGTATCACAGCAGCATTCGTGGGGTAAACAGCACCACGTAGAAACTCTACACACACAGTGTTTACTCTCCTCCTCAGTACAGTCGCCATTCTGCAGAAAAGTGGGTAGTACACTTTATCTTGCTATTGGCACGCTCTACACATCTTTCCTTGTGCTGCTCAAGTTGTTGCTTCAGGTGAAATTGCTGTCTCTCCATTAGTCCTATGTGGGACTTCAGGTTGTATACCACAGGAGCAAGACTAGGAACATCTGGAGACGTGAATCCCTGGTCAGATGAGCTCGGTGGCTGACTGTCAGCTGACTCAGCTAGACTGGTATTGACAGCATACGTGATGGAGCTCTGTTGATGTGCTTCCCAGGTGAAGTGCTCAACCCCATTGTCTGAGGGCAGGCATGAGCCAGTATTCAGACTCCAGGTATCTGGTAGGCCTGGGGGGTTATAATGGGGGGTGCAAGGTGAGATGCGGTTGGCTGCGATGTGAGCAACCCTCACACTGCAGTCAGCATGAGCTGCTGTGACTCCTGAAGTCTTACAATTGATATATCGTTTAGCAACAGTCTGTTGCTGTTTGATCATATCATAACACCATTCAGAAGGATGAGCATTGGCACACACTGCACACCAGTGTGACTTAGCTGGGCATTTCCTGGCAATGTGGCCCAAGAGAACATGTAGGCCAGGATGAATTACAACAATTAGATATGCTGAATATTGAAGACAGAGTAAAACAACTTAAGTTGAATCAAGTTTATAAAATTGCTCACAAACAGTGTCCAGAATATCTTGCTGCCAATTTTGTCAAGGCTATGAACCAAAGCAGTCATAGTACTAGGGGGAGAGAGCACAACTTTGTAGTACCCACAGTCAGTGGCCAGGCTTCAAACACCTTTTATTGTACAGCAATAAAGGAATGGAACAGACTGCCTGCACATGTCAAAGCCAGTCATAGCATCAGCTAGTTCAAGAAGAGAGCCAAAAGGTACCTAATGAATGTAACGACAGAAAGGGAGGAGAATGATTTTTTTTTTTTTTAGATAACATACATGTACATGTAAATAACTTTTTACCTTATTCCTTTTAATTTTAGTATAATAAATAGTATCTACTAGTGTCTAATATTAAGGTATTAAATGGACCCCAATGGAAATAAGTCACTCTGTCTGACTTTTTGGGTTATCCTAGGTTTTCTACACATATGCTGCTATGTGTGATAATCTATGTAACTGTATTTGTGTATACCTGAATAAACTTACTTACTTACTATCGACATTGAGGAGGTCTGTACAATGCAATGTTATAGCGCCTGTTGAGGGCAGCACGGGAGTGAATATAGCGTGGCAAAGTCCCCTGGTCAGTCCACTTAGCTAATATCTGATCGTTGGGAAGTCGACGAGGGGTTTCAACTTGCTCTGACACCAGATATTTAGGATTTAAGTGCTTGTTGACATTGTATATGACAATGAGCACTTTAGGTGCCCTAGGTGGGGCAGCTCGGAGTTTGATGTTGGCATATTCTTTAGCGAGAAGTTTGTCTATAAATGTTGAATCATTAGGCACAAATACGTAGTTATCCTCATCATGGAGAAACTTGATCGTTTTCTCTGGGTTGTCTACACTAGCTTCGTAAAACCAATTACACTTACTCTTTTGATCAGTGTTGTTAGGGAAATCTAACCTGACAGCTTTGGGAGGGTGTGCACCCCCTGTATTGCTTGCAGCAAGCTTTCTCTGGAAGCCTCGTTCCTTTTTCCGAGTGTGTTTACTAAGGTATGCTTCAAATCTGCCTTCACCATCATTTACGTCAAGACCATCAGCTATACTCATAGCTGACACAGCAGTTTCACACTGGTGATGGGTTAAAGGATACGGGTGTATAGGAGGGTCAACGGACATTCACCTCACTAGACAAATGCAATATGGGTGTCAGTGGCCTGCGGGTCTTTTCAAGGTCATTCACTGGGCCACAGTCTTCTGGAGAGTTACCAAACACTGCAATACTCGTTAATTACTCCAAACCTACAGCACTTAACAAATAATCAAAAACAATTTACACAATGTATAGATAGAAATATAATGATTGCAAATTGTTACTATTACAATCTTAGCTAGGCGCTAAACCCACTAGATGAGATGGCAAGGAAAATAGATGTTAACAGGCTGACTCTTGCATATCACAGTTGAAAGGTAAACGAATTACTCAAGAAAGTATTCATGAAACTGAACATCATGCAAGAGTAAGCTTGTTCACAGTAAAAATGCAATAATTTTATACCTGAACAAAATTTACTTAATGTTATAAAAATAGCATGAGTTACACACTCACAGCACAGATGAATAGTGCAATTTGAAATATAGATAGTTCTGGGAATGTAGCAGTAAAGTTTCAGTCTGAACGGAAAAATGTATTAGAAAACACAGCACAACACTAGGACAAGCAACTTAATTGTGTAACCGTATTTAATAGTTCAGTTACACTGAGCGGAGAATGCATTACACTGAGTTAATAATTGTAAGGAGTCACTACACTGAAATAAACCCTGAGCCTTTTAAAGTCTTAATACAGGCTTACAAATGACAATTAACTGTCTATAAAGCAAAACACTGTTGCTGAAGGTCAGAAATAATCCTAGTGTAGAGGTGAAAGAAAGTTAGCGTAGTTACTCTGGGGTGTAACTGGCGACCTGCGCACCACTACATAACAGCTGTCTTCACAGGATGCAACTCTTTGGAATGAATATGCGATTTCTGATGACTCACAGATCATCCGCTTTATCGTTGGTGCTCAAAATATCTTCTTTCTTCACCCGGTCTGTGAGCGGTGGTGGAAATGTACAAGCAGAGAGATATGTGGGTGATGGTGGTAGCGACACAACTACTCCGCTCTCCCTACATTACTCACTCAGTTCAGTTCAGACTCTCAGGTAAGGACCCACTAGGGGCGAGGGGGAAGTGGGGACAGACGAAGAATAGCCGGTGAGAGGAAGAGCTGAAGGAGAAGAGAAAGAGTCAGGACTAAACCCAACAGTCTAACTACTGAATTATATATCTTTACTCACTCTTTAAATCCATCTGGCTTATTAACCCACACTTGCCACTAGGTAAAAGTTGTCTTTTGCCGGCATTTTACTGGTAATGCAAAGTAGTGCAGACACACTGGAAGTAGATTTCACACTGGCTTCCTTGGCAGAGCTTGCTTGGATTAACTGGGCTGGCTTGCTGCCTTAGTCCCCTTGAAATCGATGACATGCAGACAGTGCTATGTTCTGCAAGAATTCAAGTTGTATTAGTGTCCTGCCTGAAACTCAGAAATCCCAAACTCCAAGGGGGTTATCCTCTAAGCAACATCTCAGCAGTATGGGACACTAGCTTCCAGACTTGTACTTAAGAGATGACGCTGGTACATACCAATGTAATAGTGTCCGTCTGTTCGAGACCCACAGATAAACTCACTAACGTTTCCCCCAGAAAACTGGCCAGATACTGAGTTTAGTTTGATATCATTATTATGCACCCCATACCCAACCTGTGGGCGGTAGTCAAAAGATTACTGAAATACATAATGGGTCCAGGGACTGGGCCCCAAAGTTTTGATAGCTGAGCAAGTTACAAAGGTAATGAACTCACAAGTTACAAAGGTAATGAACTCACAAGTTACAAAGGTAATGAACTCACAAGTTACAAAGGTAATGAACTCACAAGTTACAAAGGTAATGAACTCACAAGTTACAAAGGTAATGAACTCACAAGTTACAAAGGTAATGAACTCACAAGTTACAAAGGTAATGAACTCACAAGTTACAAAGGTAATAAACTCACAAGTTACAAAGGTAATAAACTCACAAGTTACAAAGGTAATGAACTCAAGTTACAAAGGTAATGAACTCACAAGTTACAAAGGTAATGAACTCACAAGTTACAAAGGTAATGAACTCACAAGTTACAAAGGTAATGAACTCACAAGTTACAAAGGTAATGAACTCACAAGTTACAAAGGTAATGAATCATGTAAGTAAATTTACATACATTTATACATGGTTACAATCATGAACAAATTATAAAGTAATGAGCAATTCACAAGTCCACACCCGGTCACAACTGTAATGAGTTCTTGGTGCAAATATTAATTGTTGCGTCACACACACACACACACACACAATAAATCCAAACACATATAGTTCCACACACACACACACACACACACACATGGCATGGTGGCTAGCGCTCTTGCTTCACGCACGGAGGGCCCGGGTTCAATTCCCGGTGGGGCCGAAACATTTCGAAGTGTTTCGTTACACACACACACACACATACATACAACAGGCCTAGTGTCTAATCGACATGTGCCTAGGACAAAATGGTAACTAACTAACACACACACACACACACACATTAACTGGTAGGTCAGGTGTGTCAGGTCAGGCCAGGTAGAGAAGCACTGCAGACGACGTGTCACTCGCAAACTCCACATACACACCCATACACCATAACACACAATTTCGCCACTACTTTTCACACAACCCACACACACACATACATCACACTCTCTTGTATGCACAGGTACTGGCAGACACAAGTGGGGCCCGAAGCAAGACGAGCGGGATACCAACAACACACGAGAGGGACA
Source organism: Cherax destructor (assembly GCA_009830355.1). NCBI lineage: Eukaryota > Metazoa > Arthropoda > Malacostraca > Decapoda > Parastacidae > Cherax > Cherax destructor. Next base: position 12,098 of record WNWK01017760.1, read on the forward strand.
TAGATGAAGCAGACAGGGACAAGAAGAGCACCTCAGCAACACCAAATGAGAGCACAGTAACAACACATGAGAGGGTAGACAAAGCAGCAGACGCACTAAATGCGGTGACCCCAACAACACACTGCAGCGGACAGGGAAGTATGAGCAGGCCGGTCACACAAAAGAACATGGGGGATACAAACATGACAGCACCGGGAGAGGCTAATGCATCTCTGATGAGGCAATGGGAGACAGTGGAAGGAGGAAAGGGAGAAATCGATCTTTATCTATGGCCTGAAGGAGGAGAAAGGAAGGATCGAAGGTATTATGCTGGCAATAGGGGGAGACACGTCCCAAGTGACAAATTTTCGGAGAATCGGGTGGTACACAAGGGGAAGAAATCGACCTCTCAAGGTAATCTTCAAAGCAGAATCAGCCCGCACCACAATCCTGCAGGAGAAAGCACGGCTGAGGACAAATCAGGGGTACCGGAATGTATACCTAGATCAGGACAGAACGCAGGAAGAAAGGGAGGCCCGGAAGGAGCAGATAAGAAGGCGAAGAGAGGAGAGAGAGGAGACAGCGAGATACGGAGGACACCAAGCCCAAACAGGACAAACACACACACTGGAAGTACCCACGGTGGGCCTCAAACCACAAAAACCCCACGACAACCATACACTTTAACACCACACACACTCAGCAGTCCCCCTGTCCCCACCCCAGCAACCCAAAACCCACCATCACAGCTACCCCCACCCTCACCACAAACTCCACGCCACCAACACATACCCCAACCATACAATCCCCCCACCCATGCTGAAACCCCCTATGGGCACCCCCCCCCAACCCACCAAGATCTCCCCAGGGCTACAGTATTGGAAACAAGGTTGAAGGTTTGGTACACAAACGCGAATGGAATTACGAACAAGTATGAAGAGTGGAATGAAAGAATAGGTGAGGTGTCCCCAGACATCATAGCTGTCACAGAAACTAAACTAAATGAGACAGTATCAGATGCAATCTTCCCACAGGGATATCAAATCCTGAGGAAAGATAGAAGGAGCAGGGGGGGAGGAGGGGTCGCACTGCTTGTAAGGAACCGCTGGAGATTCGAGGAAATGGAAGGAATGGAGGTGTGTAGAGAAAGGGACTTCATAGTAGGTACCATCCAGTCTGGGGAGCACAAGATAATCATTGCAGTGATGTATAACCCACCACAGAACTGCAGGAGGCCTGGTGAGGAATATGATGAGAACAACAGAGCGATGGTGGACACACTGGCGGAGGTGGCAAGAAAAGTGCACATGAGCAGAGCGAAGCTACTGGTCATGGGCGATTTCAACCACAGGGAGATCGACTGGGAGAACCAAGAACCACGTGGGGGTCCAGAAACTTGGAGAGCCAAGATGATGGACGCGGTACTGGAAAACCTGATGCACCAACATGTCAGGGACACGACCAGAGTGAGAGGAGAAGATGAACCAGCAAGACTGGACCTTGTATTCACCCTGAACAGCACAGATATTGAAGACATAACACATGAGAGCCCCCTGGGAGCCAACGACCATATGGTGCTGAGCTTTGAGTACATTGTAGAGCTACAGATGGAGAGGGAAAACAGTACAGAAAGAGACAAACCAGATTTTGAAAGAGGGAACTACACAGGCATGAGGAATTTCCTGCAGAAGGTTCAGTGGGAAAGGAAAATGGACAGACAGACAATAAGTGAAATGATGGAATACGTAGGGGCAAAGTGCAAGGAGGCAGAGGAACGGTTTATACCCAGAGGAAAAAGATTAAACGGGAAGGCCAGAAAGAACCCCTGGTTTACCCAAAGGTGCAGGGAGGCAAAGACCAAGAGTGTCAGAGAATGGAAAAGGTACAGAAGGCAAAGAACCCAAGTAAACAAAGAGATTAGTAGAAGAGCTAGAAATGAGTATGCACAGGTACAGAGGGAAGCCCAAAAACAGTACGAAAATGACATAGCATCGAAAGTTAAGATGTACAGTCACATCAGAAGGAAGACAACAGTTAAAGACCAGGTGATAAGGCTGAGGAGAGAAGATGGGGAACTCACAAGTAACGATCAAGAGGTATGTGAGGAGCTCAACTTGAGGTTTAAGGAAGTATTCACAGTGGAGGAAGCAAGGCAGCTGGGTAGACAGGATGGGGTGCGCCACCAACAAGGGATGTATCAAGTGCTAGAGGAGCATACACACAACTGATGAGGAGGTGAAGCAGTTACTCAGTGACATTGATACCTCAAAGGCGATGGGTCCGGACAATTTCTCCCCGTGGGTTGTTCGGGAAGGAGCTGAGGTACCGAGTGTGCCACTTACCATAATATTCAACACATCCCTTGAAAACGGGCAGATACCTGAGGTATGGAAGAAGGCCGATGTAGTCCCCATCTTTAAAAAAGGAGACAGAAAAGAGGCACTAAACTATAGACCGGTGTCACTTACATGTATAGTGTGCAAAGTCCTGGAGAAAATCATCAGGAAAAGAATGGTGGAGCACCTCGAGCTGAACAGGATAATAAACACCAGACAGCACAGATTCCGGGAAGGCAAATCCTGTGTAACAAACCTCCTAGAGTTCTATGATAAAGTAACAGAGGTAAGGCAAGAGAGAGAAGGGTGGGTTGATTGCATTTTCCTGGACTGCAGGAAGGCCTTCGACACAGTTCCCTACATGAGATTAGTAAAGAAGTTGGAAGAACAAGCATGTATAACAGGAAGGGCACTGGAATGGATCAGGGAATACCTCACAGGGAGGCAACAACGAGTCATGGTGCGTGATGAGGTATCACAGTGGGCGCCTGTGACGAGCGGCGTACCGCAGGGGTCAGTCCTAGGACCAGTGTTATTCTTGATATATGTAAATGACATGACGGATGGGATAGACTCAGAAGTGTCTCTGTTCGCAGATGATGTGAAATTAATGAGGAGAATCACATCGGAGGAGGACCAAGCAGGACTTCAAACAGACCTGGACAAGCTTGACATCTGGTCTAGCAACTGGCTTCTCGAATTCAATCCCACCAAATGCAAAGTCATGAAGATCAGAGAAGGGCAAAGAAGACCGCTGACAGAGTACAGGCTAGGCGGACAAAGACTACAAACCTCAGCAAAGGAGAAAGACCTTGGGGTGAATATAACGCCAAGCACGTCTCCGGATACACATATGGGCGACTGGCAAACCTAAGACTAGCGTTCCGTTACCTTAACAAGGAATCGTTCAAGACACTGTACACCGTGTACGTCAGGCCCATACTAGAATATGCAGCACCAGTCTGGAACCCACACCTGGTCAAGCACGTAAAGAAACTAGAGAAAGTGCAAAGGTTTGCGACAAGGCTAGTTCCACAACTCAGGGGTCTGTCCTATGAAGAAAGGTTGAGGGAAATAGGACTAACAACACTGGAGGAAAGAAGGGTCAGAGGAGACATGATAACGACATACAAAATACTGCGGGGAATCGACAAGGTAGACAGTGACAGGATGTTCCAGAGAGGGAACACAGAAACAAGGGAACACAACTGGAAGCTGAAGACTCAGATGAGTCAAAGGGATGTTAGGAAGCATTTCTTCAGCCACAGAGTAGTCAGGAAGTGGAATGGACTAGAGAAAGATATAGTGGAGGCGGGAACCATACATAGTTTTAAGACAAGGTATGATAAAGCTCATGGAGCAGGGAGAGCAGAGACCCAGTAGCGGACAGCGAAGAGGCGGGGCCAGGAGCTGAGTCTCGACCCCTGCAACCACAATTAGGTGAGTACAATTAGGTGAGTACAATTAGGTGAGTACAATTAGGTGAGTACAATTAGGTGAGTACAATTAGGTGAGTACGTTTAGGACACAACCAGAAATAGAAAAGAGGATGAATCATCAAGGCCGGGGATCGAACCCGCGTTATATAGCTACCCTCCTGGGAAGCTAGCTAAAGTCTCGATGCCTTAACCCACTATGCCAATATGCTTCAAACAGGATCGATCCCCGGCTGGTCGCAGTATAGTTATTTGCTATAAAACCACTTGTTTTCGTGGATGTATTAATATGTGTACTGCTCGTGAGACTGGAATCCCAAACTGGAGGAAAATGAAATTAGTCCTGTAGCTTCCATTGCCACTTATGTGTCAAGAGTGACATGTATAGTGTACTTGTCTAGTGTTTTTGTCTAGTGTACTTGTCTAGTGTACTTGTCTAGTGTACTTGTCTAGTGTACTTGTCTAGTGTACTTGTCTAGTGTACTTGTCTAGTGTACTTGTCTAGTGTACTTGTCTAGTGTACTTGTCTAGTGTACTTGTCTAGTGTACTTGTCTAGTGTACTTGCTGAACGCCTAACGTTTGAAGCATGGTGGCGTAGTGGACTAAGGTGTCGAGAATTTAACTAGCTTCCCAGCAGGCTGGATAACTCCAGTTCGATTCCTGGCTAGTCGCTGTATATATTTTTTTTATTATTTATTAACACATCGGCCCTTTCCCACCAAGGCAGGGTGACCCAAAAAATGATGAAATACTTTCATCATCATTCACTCCATCACTCTCTTTCCAAATGCGTGCCTATACTACAGTTAAAAAAACTGCAATATATCAACACCCCTCCTTCAGAGTGCAGGGACCGTACCTGCCACCTCCAGGACTCAAGTCTGGCTAACCGGTTTCCTTGAATGCCTTCATAAACGGCAAAAGCACGTCAAGTTATAAAATCCATTCATCTCCACTCGCTTCTAACACACTCATGCACGCTTGCTAGAAGTCCAAGCCCCTTGTACACAAAACCTCCTTTACCCCCTCCCTCCAACCTTTCCAAGGAAAACCCCTACCCCGCCTTCCTTCTACTAGAGATTTATATGCCCTCCAAGTCATTCAAATTGTTCCATCCTCTCTAAATGTCCAAACCACCTCAAAAACCCTCCTCAGCACTCCAGATAATCCTTTTGGAAACCCCGCACCTTCTTCTAAAAAGTTACGGATTCTCTGCATAATATTCACACCACACATTGCCCTCAAACACGACATCTTCACTGCCTCCAGCCTTCTCCTTGTTGCAACATTCACCCCCAATGCTTCACCCATATAAGAGCGTTGGTACCACTATACTTTCATACATTCCCTCTCTTTCTCTCCACAGACTCCTAAACTTTTTTCCCCTCATCAGTTCTATGATTCACCTCATCTTTCATAGACCCATCTGACAAGTCTAGTAGTGGACTTTTCAGTTATTTCCACCGGTTTGCAATTCTGCTCGTCAAAGAACATTTTCACGTGACAGTTGCATGTCGTAACAGTTGCATGTCGTAACAGCTGCATGTCGTAAAATGCAGCTGTTACCTCTTGATGACCTGTTGGAGGAAGTAATGTGTACTCACCTAATTGTACTCACCTAATTGTGGTTGCAGGGGTCGATACTCAGCTCCTGGCCCCGCCTCTGCACTGTCCGCTACTGGGTCTCTGCTCTCCCTGCTCCGTGAGCTCTATCATACCTTGTCTTAAAACTATGTATGGTTCCCGCCTCCACTATATCGTTCGCTAAACTATTCCACTTCCTAACTACTCTATGGCTGAAGAATTGCTTCCTAACATCCCTCTGACTCATCTGAGTCTTCAGCTTCCAGTTGTGTCCCCTTGTTTCTGTGTTTCCTCTCTGGAACATCCTGTCACTATCTACCTTGTCGATTCCCCGCAGTATTTTGTATGTCGTTATCATGTCTCCTCTAACCCTTCTGTCCTCCAGTGTTGTTAGTCCTATTTCCCTCAACCTTTCTTCATAAGGCAGTCCCTGAGTTGTGGAACTAGCCTTGTCGCAAACCTTTGCACTTTCTCTAATTTCTTGACGTGCTTGACCAGGTGTGGGTTCCAGACTGGTGCTGCATACTCTAGTATGGGCCTGACGTATACGGTATACAGTGTCCTGAACGATTCCTTGTTAAGGTAACGGAACGCTAATCTTAGGTTTGCCAGTCGCCCATATGCTGCCGCGGTTATCTGGTTGATGTGTGCTTCCGGAGACGTGCTTGGTGTTATACTCACCCCAAGGTCTTTCTCCTTTGATGAGGTTAGTAGTCTTTGTCCACCTAGCCTGTACTCTGTCAGCGGTCTTCTTTGCCCTTCTCCGATCTTCATGACTTTGCATTTGGTGGGGTTAAATTCGAGAAGCCAGTTGCTAGACCAGGTGTCAAGCTTGTCCAGATCGCTTTGAAGTCCTGCTTGGTCTTCATCCGATGTGATTCTCCTCATTAATTTCACATCATCTGCGAAAAGAGACACTTCTGAGTCTATCCCATCCGTCATGTCATTCACATATAGCAAGAATAGCACTGGTCCTAGGACTGACCCCTGCGGTACACCGCTCGTCACAGGCGCCCACTGTGATACCTCATCACGCACCATGACCCGTTGTTGCCTCCCTGTGAGGTATTCCCTGATCCATTCCAGTGCCCTTCCTGTTATACACGCTTGGTGTGTACGCCAGCACGTGTTGCTGACCTTAGCCACCCACCAGGTGGATGCGTCTCAAGCATATTAATAAATGGGATGATCTGGAGCTCATTGTTCCTCCTTGTTCACCATCAGCTACAAGCATTGCATTATCTCTCTCTCTCTCTCTCTCTCTCTCTCTCTCTCTCTCTCTCTCTCTCTCTCTCTCTCTCTCTCTCTCTCTCACCTCGTCTTTTACCATGGAAAAAAGAATTCTTTATTAATTAATCCATTTTGCGTACATCACTGGCTATCCTACTATATACGATGGTTACATGGTGAGAAAAAAAAAAGTGGGAAAAATGGTATGTGATATCGACAGATTTTTGGAAAAAATTCTTAAAATGCAAATACTAGAAGGGAATCGGTGCTGGGACTTGGTTACTCCAAGTGTCCGATAAAATGTTCTCGATCTGTATATATATATTTGTTATTCCATGACACAGCCTGGCAGGCAGACTTCAGGATATGGAGATTCCCTAAAGAATTTCCTTATTGGATCAGTAGCTACGTCGACTTCAATTCGTTTCAGCAGAGTTGGCGTTGCTAGATTAGTGGAAGATTTTAATTTTATTATGCTTATTTATTTAGCAAAAATTGTATAGCTCAGCCAGTACTCACCTAATTGTGGTTGCAGGGGTCGAGACTCAGCTTCTGGCCCCGCCTCTTCACTGATCGCTACTGAGTCCCCTCTCTCCCTGCTCCATGAGCTTTATCATACCTCGTCTTAAAGCTATGTATGGTTCCTGCCTCCACTACATCACTTGCTAGACTATTCCACTTCCTGACAACTCTATGACTGAAGAAATACTTCCTAACTTCCCTTTGACTCATCTGAGTTTTCAACTTCCAATTGTGACTCCTTGTTTCTGTGTCTCCTCTCTGGAACATCCTGTCTATTCCACGCAGTATTTTGTATGTCGTTATCATGTCTTCCCTAACCCTCCTGTCCTCCTTCGTAGGACATTCCCCTTAGCTCTGGAGTTGAATGAAATTAGCTTAGAGGCGTCCACACCACCGTAGTCCTTGGGTAGCGAGTACGACATCCAGTTCTACTGGATGTGCTACTCTTAAGGATTGTGTGGCTCAGTGGTCTAAGGCATCATGTGTTTTCGTTCACCATGAGGCGGGCCAAAGCAGCATGGGTTCGGCCCCTGGCTAGTGCAGTGTTGTTATTGATCAAAACCACTCGTTCGTGGTTACAATAATATATATATATATATATATATATATATATATATATATATATATATATATATATATATATATATATGTGTGTGTGTGTGTGTGTGTGTGTGTGTGTGTGTGTGTGTGTTCAATAAAAACCCACTTGGATCCCTTCTGGGATCCTCTAGCTAGCCTGAACATCATGAAACAGGCTTCTTTTCACTTGTACTTAACAACACCCAGTAATTATGGGCTGACCCAAGATAAGTCAGGAAGGGCTAAAGTGCATTACACTACATTAGTTTACCAGGGAGAGGCCAGGTTGTTTAGACTACCTTGATAGAGGCGGAGATGGGTCACTGGAAGGGGCAATATAGGGGTCGCAGTTACCTCAGTACTGTTACGTATTTTCACTAACGTGATATTTTTGTGTATCTGCAAGGCATTTTAATTACGAAAGAGACTGACGACCATTTATTTGGTTCATTTGACGGCTTATCACTTCCCTGTCACCTGCTTTGTTCACCGCTCTCAGGCTTCCTGTGACTACTGCTGTCTCCAGTTCTCTACTGCTGTCTCCAGTTCTCAATTGCTGTCTCTACTTCTCTACTGCTGTCTCTAGTTCTGTACCGCTGTCTCCAGATCTATACTGCTGTCTCCAGTTCTCTACTTCTGTCTCCAGTTTTGTACTATTGTCTCAAGTTCTCTACTGCTGTCTCCAGTTCTGTACTATTGTCTCAAGTTCTCTACTGCTGTCTCCAGTTCTCTACTGCTGTCTACTATTGTATTCAGTTGTTCTCTGGTGCTCACTGAACTGTGCACAACTGTACGCAGCCTGCAGCTGTCTACAGCCGTTCTCAGTAGTACATAGCTGACATCAGCAAAGTACAGCGTGTACAGCTGTTCACAACCACCTACACGTTTCTCTAGCTGTCAGTATTCCTAAGACTGTCATCTGTCTTCAACAACTGCTTACAGCTTCTCAAAACTACAATATCTACAACGGTATACTGTTGTCTACAGCAGTAGACTGTAGTCTACAACAGTACACAGTTGTAGACAACAGTACTGTTGTCTGCAACTGTCTTCTGCTATCTAGAATTAGTTCCCGCACTCACTGCAGCAACTCAACGGCAATTTACGTTATACACTAAATTTTGGGCAGCTTTTCCTGTTTTGTTTCTTGTTGTTTAATGTAATTTTCTGAAGAGAGAAGCTGGAGAAAATAGGAGGATATAATCTATTTTATCAACTGTATTACATTATTTTTTTTTCTATTTAATTCCCGGGAACTGAGTACTCGGCATGCATACACGAGTGTGTGTGTGTACTCACCTAATTGTGGTTGCAGGGGTCGATACTTAGCTCCTGGCCCCGCCTCTTCACTGACCGCTACTAGGTCCTCTCTCTCCCTGCTCCATGAGCTTTATCATACCTCGTCTTAAAGCTATGTATGGTTCCTGCCTCCACTACATCACTTGCTAGACTATTCCACTTCCTGACAACTCTATAACTGAAGAAATACTTCCTAACATCTCTTTGACTCGTCTGAGTCTTCAGCTTCCAATTGTGACCCCTTGTTTCTGTGTCCCCTCTCTGGAACATCCTGTCTCTTTCCACCTTATCTATTCCACGCAGTATTTTGTAAGTCGTTATCATGTGTTCCCTAACCCTCCTGTCCTATAGTGTCGTCAAGTCGATTTCCCTTAACCTTTCTTCATAGGACATTCCCCTTAGCTCTGGAACTAACCTTGTTGCAAACATTTGCACTTTCTCTAATTTCTTGACGTGCTTTACCAGGTGTGGGTTCCAAACTGGTGCTGCATACTCCAATATGGGCCTGACGTACACAGTGTACAGTATCTTCAACGATTCCTTACTAAGGTATCGGAACTCTATTCTCAGGTTTGCCAGGCGCCCATATGCTGCACCAGTTATCTGGCTGATGTGTGCTTCCGGAGACGGGCTCGGTGTTATACTCACCCCAAGATCTTTATTTTTGAGTGAGGTTTGCCAGTGTGTATATGTGTGTGTGCGTATGTGTGTGTTTGCTTGTGTACGGTGTGTGTCTGTGTACTCTCCTAGTTGTGGTTGCAGTGGTCGACTCACAGCTCCTGGCCTCGCCTATTCATTGGTTGCTACTAGGTCACTCACTCCCTGCTCTGTGAGCTTTATCATACTTCCTCTTAAAGCTATGTATGGATCCTGCCTCTACCACCTCACTTTCCAGACTATTCCACTGCCTGACAACACTGTGACTGAAGAAATACTTCCTAAAATCTCTTTGACTCAAATGAGTCTTCAACTTCCAATTGTGACCCCTTGTTTCTGTGTCCCATCTCTTGAACATCTTATCTCTATCTACCTTGTCGATACATCTCAGTATTTTATTTGTTGTTATCATGTGACTCCTGTCCCTCCTGTCCTCCAGTGTCGTAAGGTTAATTTCCCTTTACCTCTCCTCGTAGGACATGCTCCTTGGCTCAGGGACTAGTCTCGTTGCAAACATTTACAGTTTCTCTAATTTCCTGACGTGCTTGCCCTGGTGTGGGTTCCAGACTGTTGATGCATACTCTAATATAGGCCTGAAGTACACAGTATACAGATTCCTGATCTACTCCTTACTGAGATGTCGGAAAGCTAGTCTTAAGTTTGCCAGGCGCCCATATGCTGCAGCAGTTATTTAGTTATTTGGTTGATGTGCGCCTCAGGAGACATGTTCGGTATTATACTAACCCCAAGATCTTTTTCCTTTAGTGAGGTTTGCAGTCTTTGCCCCCCCCCCTCCTAGGCTGTATTTTGTCTGCGGTCTTCTTTGCCCTTCCCCGATCTTCATGAATTTGCACTTGGTGGGGTTGAATTTCGGGAGCCAGTTACTAGACCATGCCAGTAAATACCTTTGAAGAAATACCTTTGAAAAGTTTCGAGAGTTTCTCTACTCTCTGAGCCCGGTCATGGGCCAGGCTCGTCTGGTGCTTGCCTGGTCAACCAGGCTGTTTCTGCTGGAGGCCCGCTGCCCCACATATTCATCACAGCCTGATTGATCTGGCACCTGGTGAAGATACTTGTCCAGTTTCCTCTTGTTCCAGCCGTGTTTCGGATATCTTCTGATAAGATGTTGAATAGTCTGGGACCCCGGATGTTGATACAATGTTCCCTTATTGTCCCCAACGCACCCCTGCTTCTCACTGGGTTTATTTTACACTTCCTCCCATATCTCTCACTCCAGTATGTTGTTATGGCAGTGTGCAGATTTGGGACCAGGCCCTCGAGTACTTTCCAGGTATATATTATCATGTATCTCTCTCTCCTCCGCTCCAATGAGTACATGTTCAAGACTTAAAGGCGTTCCGAATAATTTAGATGTTTCACTGGCTCAATGTGAGCCGTAAACGATCTCTGTATTTGTTCCAGCCTGCATGAGCCTGCCCACATCCTTTTGTAGTCCTGCCTGGTCCTCCTCCGATTGTATTCTCATTAAATTCTCATCGTCTGCAAACAGAGACACTTCTGAATCTATTGCTTCTGTCACGTCATTCACATATACCAGAAACAGCATCAGTCCTAGAACTGAGCACTGCGTAACCCGCTCGTCACAGGCGCCCATTCCGTCACCTCGTCACGTACCATGACTCGCTGTTGCCTTTCTGTTAGGTATTCTTTGATCCATTGCAGTGCCTTCCCTGTTATCCCTGCCTGGTCCTTCAGCATTTGCACTATTCTCTTGTGCCGAACTGTCAAAAGCATTTTTACAGTCCAAGAAAATGCAATCTCCCCTCCCCCCCTCTCTTGTCTTACTATTGACACCTTGTCATAGAACTCCAGTAGGTTTGTGACAAGATTTCTCGTCCGTGAATCCGTGCTGGATGTCGCAGAAAAGCTCATTCCTTTCTAGGTGCTCCACCACTCTTCTTATTATAATCTTCTCCATGACTTTGCATACTATACATGTCAGTGTCACTGGTCTGTAGTTTAATGCTGCCTGTCTGTCTCCTTTTTTAAAAATGGGACTACATTTGCTGTCTTCCATACCTCAGGTAGTCGCCCTGTTTCGATAGATGTGTTGAAGATTGTTGTTAGTGGTACACATAGCTCCTCTGCTCCCTCTCTCAGAACCCACTGAGAGATGTTATCCGGCCCCATCGCCTTTGAGGTATCTAGCTTGCTTAGTAGCCTCTTCACCTCCTCGGGTGCGTGTATTGTGTCCAGCACTTGATGGTGCACCCCACCACTCCGTGTTTCTGGAGTCCTTTCTGTCTCCACTGTCAATACTTCTTTAAATCTCTTGTTGAACTCCTCACATACTTCTCGGTCATTTCTTGTGAGCTCCCCTCCTTCCTTCTTCTGCCTGATTACCTGGTCTCTTACTGCTATTTTTCCCTGATGTGACTGTACAGCAGCTTTGGGTAGGATTTAGGTTTCTCTGCTATATAATTTTCGTATTGTCGTTGGGCCTGACTCCTTACCTGTGCATATTCATTTCTGGCTCTTCGACTACTCTAATTATTATTCTTGGTCCAATGCCTCTCATACTTCTTTCATTCTCAATTGCATTTGGTTTTGGCCTCTCTACACTTCCAGGTGAACTAAAGGTTTGTCCTGTGTGTGTGTGCGTGTGTGTGTGTGTGTGTACTCACCTATTTGTGGTTCCAGGAGTCGATTCATAGCTCCTATCCCCGCCTCTTCGCTGATCGCTACTAGGTCATCTCTCTCCCTACTCCATGAGCTCTATCAAACATCACTTGCCAGACTATTCCACTTCCTGACAACTCTATGACTAAAGAAACACTTCCTAACATCCCTTTGACTCATCATCTGAGTCTTCAACTTCCAATTGCGATAATGTGTTTCTATGTCCCTTCTCTGAAACATCCTGTCTCTGTCCGTCATGTCAGTTCCTCGCAGTATTTTATACCTCAAGATTCAGGACACATTATGTTTCAGGACACCTCAAATTTCAGGACACTTCAAGTTTCAGGACACCTCAAGCTTCAGGACACCAAGTTTTAGGACACCTTAAGTTCCAGGACGCTTCAAGTTCCAGGACACCTAAAGTTTCAGGACACTTCAAGTTTCAGGACACTTCAGGTTTCAGGGCAGCTCAAGTTTCAGGACATGAAACTGTCTTTGAGATTGTACTCAGTGGTAATGTTCTAAACATCAGTAGTTGTGGTTCAGTATGTACTGCTATATGTCCTCGACCCCCCCCCCATTCCCCGCCTCTCTCTCTCTCTCTATTAATTGATGCATTTTCACATGTTTTCTGCCAAACTACTCAGCGAGGTTTATACCAGGAATAATCAAGAGGACACAACCTAATACAAGGTAAGAACATCCTTCTCTTATACTAACCTGGTAGTTTAGGTTGCAACCACCAACATCTCTGAGAGCATTAAAGCCTATCTTTGCATTCTTAATGAGATGAAATGGGATGGAATTACTTAATAGTAGGTGGATACTGAGATAACTAGAGGATCTGAGATCACTGAAGCAATAGCATTAGGGTTCTTATCACAAAAACTATTTTAAAAGATCATCATGGTACTCCAGCCCATCAATAAAAGAGTTACGGAGGGTTAGAATACGGAGGGTTAGAATACGGAGGGTTAGAATACGGGTTGAAGCATTCCTTGTGAAACTAGATCTGGACACTTAAATATAGAAACGTAAATACACTTGCAAAATATATGCTAAACAGAGTGGTACAGTGCAACACATAACTGAAACCAAGAATATCTACTGTGCCAGGAAAATGATGAGAGGGAGATTACGAAGTCTATAACCTGCAGGTTTTCACATCACAAATATCATCAAAGAGAACAGACAGATATATATTTTGAATTTGTCGGTTTTCAAAACCATTTATCACATCTGTCAGACACTGCAGTATCATGGGATCTTGATACAAAGAATTCTTCAATACCTGTCCAACCTTTGGACGAAGACGTACTTACACTAGTGGATGGTCCCACTGTGATCCCTGAGTGAAGTATATAAGCCACTTATCTGGCCCTATGCTGTACTTAATACAAGATTGATGGACTGAACACATCATTCCAGGCTGAGGGACTGATTACCTCAAACTCCTCCTCTCCTTATGCCTTCTTGCTTTGTATTGGACTGATGAAGCCACTGTGTGGCGAAACGTTTCTTCAATAAAGATTCCCATAAGTTGCATAAGTGTCTCAATTCTTCAACTTGTCGGTTTTCAAAACCATTTATCACACAGATATACATTTTGGCAAACATATAAAGCAAAATAGTTTTTGTACAACCCAGGAAACACTATTTACCAGGAGCTGCCAAGTCTGTCCAGAGTTTCCCCAACCAATATTGGCCGACCTCTGTGTCTAGACACTTCCGTAGTACACCAAACAGGTTACCTCACCTACACCTGACCTCGTCTTTGCCTGGCACCTGATGTGACTATTTTCGTACTCAGTATATTTTAATATTTTTTTATTTTTGTAGGCGAAACGTCGTTGCTTGCTATACATGTTCTTTTAACCACCGCTTCAAGTGAATTTCTTTTAGGTAACTTCTCATACTGTCATTACTCTCCTCTTCTACTTTAGTCTGGTTTTGTGTTCCTTTTAATCTTTTTTCGTCAGTCCAATTCTATTAATAATGTAATCTTAATGAAGAGTGAACACTTGCATCTCGAAATATTTCTTAGGCAATTTCGTCTATAGCTATTTCGTTTAGTTTAAATATTAATGCTGGTATTAATATTTTAGTAGCTTTCCCTACATGTTAGATGATTAACTTTTCTACTAACTTTGGTCTTAATGATTTTGGCCGCCCTTATGGATCCCAATTTTCCCAATCAATTTCTGTGTTTTGATCTATTGCTTTCTGTGCAGCAGTCTTCAATATTATTATTATTATTTCATTGTTCTAATGTTGCATTACTGCTCCTAGTTGTCCAGCAGAGGGTTATATCACTGGTATTATCACCTTCGGCCAGTTGATCGATAGTTGTACTTGTATGGTAGACAATACTGACCAGATGAATAATTAGACACATGTGCAACATCTGGATGTCTTTATTGTAGACGTTTCGTCATCCAGTGGCTTTATCATGGACTTAATTGGAAGAGAGAAGAACTATATCCAAAAGATGAGGTAATGAGTCCCTCGCCCTTGGAGTTGGTGAAGATCACCGTAGTCGTGGAGATTCTTCACGACTACTGTCTTCCAATTAAGTCCTTGAATTTGTATTGATAAAGCCACTGGAGGGCGAAATGTCTACAATAAAGATATCCAGATGTTGCACATGTGTCTAATTCTTCATCTTGATCAACAGTGTTTACACTACTCAGGTTTTGAACTTCCCTGAATTTGAGTCCGTCATCCTAAAACTCAACCATTCATTCTCACGACTGCTGCTCCTTTCCACTGTCAACTTCTCCTTTCTTGTGGGAAATCCCACTGGGAAAATCACATTACTTGATTTCCAAGTTAGTGTCTTCTCTGTTAGGTCTACAATGTCTGGCTGATACTTCGATATTCCGTAGTTTATCTCCTCACTTATGTTGGTTATATCATCTTCATTGCGTACAACACTTCCATTCTTGTGTCTCACTGTGTCTCACTGTGAAAATGGTATAGTGATACAGACGAGATGTGGGAAAAGACATGTACAATTCAGGTCATTTATCAGAGGAAACCGCTGGTGGCGAAACGTTTTCTTTAATAAATATCTTGAACTGTACATGTCTTTTTTCTTTCTGTACCGTGTTTCTGTTTTCTAGTTAGCTTTTGGAAATTGCTAGGAGGAGCGGGGGTGTTGAGTGGGGAGCAAGGGTTGGGGGATTTGTGGCATCTGTTGGTTGTGTCGACAATGGCCACTTTCCGCACTGGTGACTCTTCATCTTGTGGAAATGGGTATTCCTTCTGCCACCATCACTTCATTCCATCTGATTTTCCTCTCTTTACTGTTTTGTTTGATCCCGTTTAATGAAGAATCTATCGGATCTGAGTGTTCCTTTTATGATCTGAATCTAAAGACGCTTCTTTCCTGTATCACCATAAAACGAAACTGTAGCGGATGTCTTCTGCATTTTCCATATTTTCCAATTCGTTTTTTTTTTCCATTTTTCACTTTTCTTCCATCATTTATATAAGTTTACCCTCAGTCACCTATTCTTCCTTCACCCTTTTCTTCCATTTTATCCTCCCTCTTATCGTGTATTTGGTTTTCCTTCCATTTAGTGTTTTCTTAGTCTCTTATAACACTCGTATGCCCTAATTCTTGAGCTTTTCTACAAAAGACTCCCGAGTTAGTATATTCCTATCCCCGTTATCCCTGTTCTCACAGCTCTGTCCTTAGCCTATCAACTTCGTCTCTTAGTTCTAATTTTTACCATGAAAAGTCCATCTCCCACCACTCTGCCTCTTCAGTAATTATCTTAATCTCCTCTGCATGGGTCTTCCTCCTCTTTCCTGCCCCCTTCCTAATTACGTTGATTATTATCTGTTCCACTGCTACTAACTAATCTCCCCATTGTTTCCAACATTCATCATTTTCAATCCCTTTCAACTTTCGGTACTAGCTAAGTGTGCTCGTGTCTAACTTCCCCTTCTATATTGTTTATCTCAGCGAGGGTAGTTATGTGGGATATGAAGGTGTGGGGTGAGGAGGGATTTGTGGGATAAGGAAGGGTTATCTCACCTGACACCTGCTGCCAGCAACCAAGCCTCCTGGTTGCTGGCCTGATCTACTAAGCTGTTGGTGCTTGCTGCCCGCAGTCCAGCATATGCCCCACATCCCGCCTGATGACGAACTGTCTAATGGAACTTATTGAATTCCCTCCTGAAGACAACTATGGGGTTTGTTAGTTACTCCCCTAATACATGATGGAAGGGTGTTGAGGAGTCGGGGTCCCTTTACACTTATCGAATTATCACTCATTGTACTCATTGATCTTCACTGAATCTATCTAGCATCATCTGCTAAGTTTCTTTTTATCAAGTGGAGTGATTTTTGTGTGCAGATGTGGAGCACATCCTTGCAGAATCTATCAGGAGTAGACTATGATGCATCTTTCTCGCCTACGTTCCAAGGAGTGCTTCTCGGACTTCAAGTACTCGCAATTTCGTCGACCTTGAAGGGACCAATAGTATAAAGAGAGAAAGAATGAGTGGGTCATTGGTCTAAGAGGTGGGTCATTGGTCTAAAAGGTGGGTCATTGGTCTAAGAGATGGGTCATTGGCCTAAGAGGTGGGTCATTGGTCTAAGCCGGGGAGTGACATGGACATGCCTCACATGGGTCAGTAGGCCTGCTGCAGTGTTCCTTCTTTCTTATGTACTGACGAATATCGTTAACTTGACATGTCTTGTTTTGAAAGTTCCAGTTAGAAAACTTCATTTTCCATGTGGTTGCAATAACAACATTATTCTTCTGTTTCTTGAATGCGAGATCCTCTGACATTATTACTCTCAAGTCTCTCACATTCCACTTCCGCTCTATTGAGTAATTTGAGTGTGTGTGTTAGTTAACATTTTGTCTTAAACACATGTCGATTAGACACTAGGCCTGTTGTATGTGTGTGTGAATGTGTGTGTGTGTGTAAGGAAACACTTCGAAATGTTTCCGCCCCGCCGGGAATCGAACCCGGGCCCTCCGTGCGTGAAGCGAGAGCTTTAGCCACCAGGCCACCGGGGCATACCAGGGTGAGGACACACCAGGGTGAGGACACACCAGGGTGAGGACGCGCCAGGGTGAAACACGCCAGGGTGAAGACACACCAGGGTGAAGACACGCCAGTGAGGACACACCAGGGTGAGGGCACACCAGGGTGAGGGCACACCAGGGTGAGGGCACACCAGGGTGAGGACACACCAGGGTGAGGACACACCAGGGTGAGGGCACACCAGGGTGAGGGCACGCCAGGGTGAAGACACACCAAGAAGAGGATACGCCAGGTTGAGAACACTGCAAAGGTGAAAACATAGCTTGTAGTATAGTGTTAGGAATTATTATTAGTATTCTAGTAACAATATAGCGCCATTGGAAATGAAATTTAAATCTTTACAGACGAAAATTACGCAAGTAGACTTGTTTGCTGTCTGTGAAGGGTTGACTCAAAATGCACATATTGATTTTGACATGTTGGAAGCAAAACTCAGTCTTCTTTCAAATCGTTTGAAGAACATTAATTCAGATTATGAAAATTATGAAAGTGTTTTCTTAGAGTCAGATCCATCTGATGATGAACTTCAAGTTTTAGGTGCATTTAGTGATCGACAAGAGAAGTGGGCAGAAAGACTTTGTGCCTGCCACAAAATTCTTTCACAAAGAACTACTGTAGGTAGTGGTCAGACACCTGTTACACCTGCCACGACAGGCATACCACTACCTAGTCTTCCTACATTGTCGTTACCTATATTTGAAGGTCATAACTGTGAAGAATTTATCAGTGGTTTTCAGTCCCTGGTACATACAAGATCTGATATTGATGAGATCGCTAAGTTCAACTATCTTAAATGTCTTGTGAAGGGAGAACCCTATGAACTGATTAAGTCGTTTCCGGTGGTCAAAGGCAATTATCATCTAGCCTTATGTGTCTTGTCAGACAATTACTTTGATGCTGACAAAGCCAGGGTTAGACATGCAGTCAGAATCTCAAGCTTGAAGCCACCCAGACATTTTCAGATTTACAGACATTTAGGGTGTGTGTGTGTGTGTGTGTGTGTGTGTGTGTACTCACCTTCATGTACTCACCTTCATGTACTCACCTATATGTGATTGCAGGAGTCGATTCACAGTTTTTTGCCCCGCCTCTTCGATGGTCGCTACTAGGTTCATTCTCTCCCTGCTCCAAGAGCCTTATCATACCTTTTCCTAAAGCTACGTATGAATCCTGCCTCCATTACTTCACTCTCCAGACTGCTGCACTTCCTGACAACTCTAAGGCAGATGAAATACTTTCTAACATCTCAATGACTCATCTGAGTTTTCAACTTTCAGTTGTGTTCCCTTGTTCCTGTATCCCATCTCTGTTGTTCCTGTATCCCATCTCTGTTGTTCCTGTATCCCATCTCTGTTGTTCCTGTATCCCATCTCTGTTGTTCCTGTATCCCATCTCTGTTGTTCCTGTATCCCATCTCTGTTGTTCCTGTATCCCATCTCTGTTGTTCCTGTATCCCATCTCTGTTGTTCCTGTATCCCATCTCTGTTGTTCCTGTATCCCATCTCTGTTGTTCCTGTATCCCATCTCTGAAATATTCTGGCCCTGTCCACTTGTCACTTACTCTCAGTATTTTATATGTTGTTATGATCAACTCTCCTATCCCTCCTGTTCTTCAGTATCATCAGGTTAAGTTCCCTTAACCTCTCTTCATAGGACATACCCCTTAAATCCAGGACTAATCTTGTTGCAATCTTTTGCATTTTTTTTCTAATTTCTTGACGTGTTTGACTAGGTATGGGTTCCATACTGGCGCTGCATACTCCAATATAGGCTGATATACATGATGTTCAGTGATGTGAATAACTCCTTAGATGTCGAAACGCTATTCTTAGGTTTTCTGCAGCAGTTATTTGGTTGATGTGCGCCCCAGATGTGCTTGGTATAATACTCACCCCATGATCCTTTTCATGAGTGAGTTTTAGAGTATTTGACCTCCCCCCCCCCCCGAGTCTGTACTCCGTCTGCAGTCTTCTTTGTCCTTTCCCATTCTTCGTGACTTTGTACTTGGTGGGGTTAACCCTCAGAAGCCATTTGTAAGACTAGGTTCGCTACTTGTCCAGATCCCTTTGTAGTGCTACCTGATCCCCATCTTCTTGTAGTCTCCTCATTAGTTTCATGTCTGCAAACAGGGTCACCTCTGAATCTATCCCTTCCGTCATGTCATTCATATGTACAAGAAACAGCACCGGCCCTAGAAATGACCTTTGTGGAACCCCCGCTCCTCACAGACGCCCACTCTGACACCTTGTCACGTACCATCACTCGTTGTTTCCTTCCTGTCAGGTATTTCCTGAATTAGACGTTTGGGAAACCTCTGAAGTTTCTCCATCTTCTTGATATGCTTCACCAGGGGCGGGTTTCATGCTGGGTCTTACGTACAAAGAATATAGTGTAGTGAATGACTCTTATTTAGATGACTGAAGGCTAACCTTAGATTTGTCAGACGCATTTGTTGCAGCAGTTATTGGATTGGCGTGCACCTCAGGTGATATGCCCGGTACAATACTCACCCCAAGGTCCTCATTGAGTGAGGTTTTTCACTTTTTGCCCCCTCCCCCCACGTCTGCGAGTTTCTTTACCCTTTTTCAAACTTCAAACCTTTGCACTTGGTGGGGTTAAACTCCAGTGTCCACTTTTCAGACCAGACCTGGAGCCTGTTGACATGCCTTTGTAACCTTTCCTGGTCCACGTCTGCTTGTAGTCTCCTCATTACTTTCACATCTGCGAACAGAAACACCGTCACGTCATTCTCGAATGCAAGAAATAGCACCGGTCCAAGTACTGATCTTTGCGGAGCCCCACTTGACATATGAACCCATTCTGAAATCTCTTCACCTTCAACTTCTTCCTGTCAGTTATGACTTGATCCTCTGTAGTGCTCTGCTTGTTATTCCTACCTACTCCTCTATCTTTTGAACCAGTCGACCAATCCCTCTCTCTCTCTCTCTCTCTCTCTCTCTCTCTCTCTCTCTCTCTCTCTCTCTCTCTCTCTCTCTCTCTCTCTCTCTCTCTCTCTCTCTCTCTCTCTCTCTCTCTCTCTCTCTCTCTCTCTCTCTCTCTCTCTCTCTCTCTCTCTCTCTCTCTCTCTCTCTCTCTCTCGCTTTACTTCTGCTTCCATGTCGTAGAACTCCAGCAGGTTTGGGATACAGGATTTTCTATACCTATAGCCATGTTGGTTATTTCTAGGTGCATGGGTCAAGTCTCAGCCTCTTTGCTGATCACTACTAGATCCACTCTCTCCTGGCATCGAGAGCCTTATCGAACCTCTTCTTAAAGCTTTGTATGGAGCCGTGTGTGTGTGTGTGTGTGTGTGTGTGTCTATAAATACTTTTACTGCTGTTTGGTGTGTATGTATTTGTATGCGTGTGCACGTGCGTATGGGTGCACCAGTGTGCGTGTTTACATGTGTGTAAGCGTGTGTGTGTGTGCGTGTGGTTATGTGAGAGCTCTCGTGTCCTCCTGTCAGGTGTGTTGACTCACCTATAACGCGGATTAAAGGTAAATAGTAAGCGGATCTGGATGAGTGCTTGGGTAAACTAAGACCCATCCCACGTGTTAGTGTCTGGGACCGTGTCGAGGCCCGCCGGGGGCCCGGTGGTGCCCAGGTGAGGTCCCATGGCTAGGAAAATTTATCTGGCCAACCTTATCCTCTGGAGGTAGAAGAGGAGAGCTTTTCTCACCGTGGAGCTCTCACTTATCTTAAGCTCCTTGTGAGTTTATCCCCACATGTGCTTGTTACTTTAATACACACTGTTTATCACGTCAGCTTTAAAGGTAAACATTAACAACGATTACAACATTTACCGGTAAAATTATCGTTCCGGTAATTTTAGTAAAAAAATATGTTCTTTTTCATTCCATTCACACACCGTGTTATTCCCGTCATGTACAATCTTATCACATCATTGTACCGTCTTATTCCTATTAGGAATTGTATTATTCCAGTCACGCAGAATCTTATTCTAGTCTGATACTGTGGAATTCTTGTATGTCACCATCTTAATACAGTCAGACACTGTCTTATTCCATCTATTTTCCATTTTATTCATGTCAGATTTTTATTTAGGGAACTTAGATACATCACCAATGTGCTGCCTCCCTGTTCTACATGACAATTACATAGTGAGAACAAAAGCTGGGTTCAAATTCTACTAAAATCTGTGCAATAACTGGAGAATGCATCTTCCGGTCGGCTGCAAACTTTTAGTGGTCTCGTGTTTTCTTAAAATTAAGAGAAATCTTCATTTAAAGTAGTTTAAGTTTTAATGTTCCAATATTAAGCAAATTGCTTTCCAAAAAAATAACTGAAGAACTTGTCTTTTGATCAGAGTTAATTCACTGTACTTTTTATGTTCCCTACTTAATGTACTTTTTATGTTCCCTACTTAATGTACTTTTTATGTTCCCTACTTAATGTACTTTTTATGTTCCCTACTTAATGTACTTTTTATGTTCCCTACTTAATGTACTTTTATGTTCACAATGTACTTTATGTCCCTACTTAATGTACTTTTTATGTTCCCTACTTAATGTACTTTTTATGTTCCCTACTTAATGTACTTTTTATGTTCCCTACTTAATGCACTTTTTATGTTCCCTACTTAATGTACTTTTTATGTTCCCTACTTAATGTACTTTTTATGTTCCCTACTTAATGCACTTTTTATGTTCCCTACTTAATGCACTTTTTATGTTCCCTACTTAATGTACTTTTATGTTCCCTACTTAATGCACTTTTTATGTTCCCTACTTAATGCACTTTTTATGTTCCCTACTTAATGTACTTTTTATGTTCCCTACTTAATGCACTTTTTATGTTCCCTACTTAATGCACTTTTTATGTTCCCTACTTAATGCACTTTTTATGTTCCCTACTTAATGTACTTTTTATGTTCCCTACTTAATGTACTCTTTATGTTCCCAAAATAAAAACATTGCATGATATGTTCCCAAAGACTAACTAAAACATAAACTTTCTTAATTATCTACTTATTTACCTACGTACTTATTTAAACCTTAAATGCCGGTCTCTCTTACTTAGAGAAAATTTTGAAATAATTTTGGCCAGTGTACGCGCTAGTTTGAGGTTTAAATGGAAAAAAAATGGGAAAACTGAAATACTTGTTATCATGGCATAATTCTTGAGCGTCACGTCCAATTAGCTTCAACTTCTCTACGCTGATAACTAGATAATGCATCTTGGGCGCGGCTTCACACATAATATGCTGGAGTATTTTAGGATATTGGTGTCTCGGAGACAACAATGCCTTTTCAGCTTACCTTCAAAGATGATTTCTTCAGAGTGGAAAGTTTGCATCAGTTTCGGGCCGTGTATTTCCTAAGTTATCATTTTCACTTAAGAAATTGGGATTTTTGTTTCCATGTGATAACTTGTTAGTGACTCTTCTGCTTCTGTTCAAATTTTCAACTCTAACATTTTAACTACATTAAAAACGCTTTGTCACACTCAGCATTATTTATTTTGTACATTGATGTGCGAGGGATTGTGGGATTATTAAATGTGGGGAAATCTTTATCTGATGGCGCAGCAACCGACATACATATTAATTGAAATGCTAAAAAAGAAGACAGGCACCAGTAAATTATCAATATCCCCCACAAGTTTCCAATGATAAGTGATGGAGAAATTTGTTTGAAAGAGTCTAGTAGAACAACGCCTAAAGAGGACTGCAGCAATCATGTAATAACAACACAACTCACAGCCCAACCTTAACTACAGTCTACCAATATTGCTCATCATCCCCTGACACAACAAGTATCACAAACCTTTTGCATGATCTTTGCAACATCAACGATGCACAACTACTTCCCAGAAGCTTCCCTCCCCACACACACGAGAGATTTTCATTCTCAAGAAATAGTAACTCCAGTTCTGCTTGAATGAAAATCTTTGAAGCTTCTGTAGCTGATAAACCTTTACAGTGGGCAGGTGGTGAGAGAAGTGTGGATGGTGGAAATAGTGTGGGAAGTGTATGGTCAGTGGTATTATAGAAAGTGTGGGTGTATCAGAGGGTGTGTGGCAGCAGCAGTGTGGCTGTGTGGCAGTTGGTGTGCGAGGGATGAGCAGTGAGTATGTGGTGAGTAAGTGTGTGGGTGGTTAACGAGTGATGGGTGGTATGTGGATGATGTAGAGTGTGTGGTGGTGTGTGAGCCTCGGTGAAGGGTGTTGAGGAAGGGCGCGTTGGGAATTGTTGATGGTTGGTGGGTGAGTCAGTAATCATGGAGGGTGACCTTGAATTAAAGTCTTTTAAATTCATAAACACTTTGACTACACGCACGCTCTTCAGCACACATGTACACACACACAAACACGTACACACATATACTACCACATACACACACACAGAAGGTGGGGTCAGGAGTTGTGACTCGACCTCTCCACCTCCCCACACACACCCTTACACAGTTTGCAACCCGTGGAAGACAACATATCCTCGCCAGGAAGTCAGAGGGGCAAACAAAATGGGATCCCAAAGGGCATTATGAAGAGGTACGGGAACCTCAGAAGATTGGTCTGAGGAGGATGGATGTGTAGCAGAGTTCAAGAGAATGATGGAACAAGAGTGGGAGAATGGGAGAAAAGGTTTCATGAGTTTTGCAAAGCAACAGAGTAGAGGGTGTCTGCAGAGAGCAAGGAATGAAAGAGATGACCTGCAGCCACTGAGGCAAAGGTGCAGAGCCTGGAGGAGGAACTGAAGAAGCTGAAATGGGAAATGTAGCCAAAGAATGAAAGGGACAAGATGAGAACAGGAAAACCAATTGCTGGTGAGGGGAGTACTATCGGAAAGGGTTGAAGCTCAGAAAACTGTTGCAGAAGTGCTATCAGGCCACTGGAAGTTGTAGGAGATGAAAAGGGAATGATCAAGAGATACAGAGGGAAAGAAAATGGGAAGAGGAGAGAGAGAGAGAGAGGTCACTGATTATCCTCGGGCTTCAGGAGGCTGAAGGGAGGACTGAAAAACAAAAGGTGGAGAAAAAGAGATTAAAATTATCCTCACAATAACAGGAGCGGACATATTCCAGGTGACAAATATTCAAAGACTTGGGGGATATTCGAGGGGACGAAGTGGCCCAGTCAAACTGACATTTAAGACAGAAATAGTACGAACAGGATCATGCAGCAGAAATCATGGTTAAGAGACTCATTAAAATACCACTGGGTATACCTTGATCATGACAGAACAAGAAAGAAATAGAAGCAACTGAGAGAGAGAGAGGGTACAATGATGCGAGAGGCAGGAAGGGGAGACAGGACATGAATCGACAAGCATGGAAGCTCAGCCTTGGGAGGACCACCAGGCACAACTACCCATACATAGAACCCTCTCAACCCCTTAACCTCCCTCCCAGACTGGCACATTAACCTAAAACAAACCAAACTTCACACTCACAGTCAGCGGTCCCCTCAGCACAAATACCATCCTCACGGCAGCCCCCTCATAACTAATTACACAATGGCGCAACACAACTTATTATACATTAATGCAACACACAACTAATTTACACAATGATGCAACACAACTAATTTACACAATGATTCATTACACAGCTAATTTACACAATGATGCAACACAGCTAATTTGCACAATGATGCAACACACAACTAATTTACACAATGGCGCAACACACTACTTATTACACAATAATGCAACACACAATTAATTTATACAGTGATGCAACACACAATTAATTTATACAGTGATGCAACACACAACTTGATATACAATGGCGCAACACACAACTTGTTACACAATGATGCAACACACAACTAATTTACACAGTGATGCAACACACAACTTGTTACACAATGAACAATCTCAAACATTAAGTATATAAATACAATATATATATGTATGTACGTATCATACAGCTGCACGCGTACACATAGTATGAAGTTTTTGCAAATTCACACTCCAGAGGGTAAGCCGTATACGCACACACTAAAGCAGAATACGCACACTGAAGCGGTATAAGTACATTGAAGCAGAATACGCACACTGAAGCAGTATACGCACACTGAAACAGTATACGCACACACTGAAGCACTATACGCACACACTGAAGCACTATACGCACACACTGAAGCACTATACGCACACACTGAAGCACTATACGCACACACTGAAGCACTATACGCACACACTGAAGCACTATACGCACACACTGAAGCATTATACGCACACACTGAAGCATTATACGCACACACTGAAGCATTATACGCACACACTGAAGCACACGCAGTAAGCAAATAGAGAAATTAACATTCAGACAAACAGCAAGTTATATATACTCTTTCTCAGACACATGAACGTAAATTCAAAAATATACACGCACTCACTCACGTACGAATACACACACACACACACACACACACACACACACACACACACACACAACACACTATGTACACTTTCCAACATACAGCCATACAGCAGTTTACAAGTATAGGAAAGCAAACATGTGCTCGCAAACATGTGCTCCCAAACATGTGCTCGCAGATATGTGCTCGCAAACATCAACACTTTATTCTCATGATATTTTTGTTACTAACGAATTGCATTTTTAATAATTTATGTAATATTTCCATGAGCATATGAATTATCTTTTTTTAAAGTTCAGTGGAATTATTATATTTTTACCCGTTTCTCCGTATTTTATTGAAAGTTTTTAAAACTGTAATGGCGACGTATTTTCAGATCATAGATCGATTATAGGGAATTTTTATCACTATCAGCTGGGTAAACAACGAAAAAAAAGATAAATGAGGTACTGGATAAATGCAGAAGAGAGAGGTAAATTACAACTGCATTGATAAATATATGGAAAATATTAAAATTATAAAATATAAAATAAAAGGCTGAATTATTAATATTTTTATAATCGTAACTAAGCGGTATACCTAAAAGGGTCAGAAAATTGGCCCAAAGATGTTTTTTTTTTTATGACACACGAGTATAAATTAACGGAATAAAAAAAGTTACCTAATAGGTGATATTTCTGGAGACGGAATTAAAGGCTGCCCAGGTTACATCAGAGGAAAATAGAGGAAAGGCTTAATTCCGAGGGCAGGGAGAGGAGTGAGCATGACCAGGGTGAAGACAGGAAGGTATTAACCTAACTGAAAACAGAAGAGAGGAAGGAACTAGAGGGAAGGTATGATGAACCTTGAAGGTATGATGAACCTTGAAGGTATAATGAGCCTTGAAGGTATGATGAGCCTTGAAGGTATGATGAGCCTTGAAGGTATGATGAGCCTTGAAGGTATGATGGGCCTTGAAGGTATGATGAGCCTTGAAGGTATGATGGGCCTTGAAGGTATGATGAGCCTTGAAGGTATGATGGGCCTTGAAGGTATGATGAGCCTTGAAGGTATGATGGGCCTTGAAGGTATGATGAGCCTTGAAGGTATGATGGGCCTTGAAGGTAGGATGGGCCTTGAAGGTATGATGAGCCTTGAAGGTATGATGGCCTTGAAGGTATGATGAGCCTTGAAGGTATGATGAGCCTTGAAGGTATGATGAGCCTTGAAGGTATGATGGTCCTTGAAGGTATGATGGGCCTTGAAGGTATGATGAGCCTTGAAGGTATGATGGGCCTTGAAGGTATGATGGGCCTTGAAGGTATGATAAGCCTTGAAGGTGTGATGGCCTTGAAGGTATGATGAGCCTTGAAGGTATGATGAGCCTTGAAGGTATGATGAGCCTTGAAGGTATGATGGGCCTTGAAGGTATGATGAGCCTTGAAGGTATGATGGGCCTTGAAGGTATGATGAGCCTTGAAGGTATGATGAGCCTTGAAGGTATGATGGTCCTTGAAGGTATGATGAGCCTTGAAGGTATGATGGGCCTTGAAGGTATGATGAGCCTTGAAGGTATGATGAGCCTTGAAGGTATGATGGGCCTTGAAAGTATGATGAGCCTTGAAGGTATGATGGGCCTTGAAGGTATGATGAGCCTTGAAGGTATGATGGCCCTTGAAGGTATGATGGGCCTTGAAGGTATGATGGGCCTTGAAGGTATGATGAGCCTTGAAGGTATGATGAGCCTTGAAGGTATGATGAGCCTTGAAGGTATGATACCTTGAAGGTATGATGGGCCTGAAGGTATGATAGCCTTGAAGGTATGATGAGCCTTGAAGGTATGATGGCCTTGAAGGTATGATGGGCCTTGAAGGTATGATGGCCTTGAAGGTATGATGAGCTTGAAGGTATGATGAGCCTTGAAGGTATGATGGCCTTGAAGGTATGATGGGCCTTGAAGGTATGATGGCCTTGAAGGTATGATGGGCCTTGAAGGTATGATGGCCTTGAGGTATGATGGGCCTTGAAGGTATGATGAGCCTTGAAGGTATGATGGGCCTTGAAGGTATGATGGGCCTTGAAGGTATGATGAGCCTTGAAGGTATGATGGTCCTTGAAGGTATGATGAGCCTTGAAGGTATGATGAGCCTTGAAGGTATGATGAGCCTTGAAGGTATGATGGGCCTTGAAGGTATGATGGGCCTTGAAGGTATGATGAACCTTGAAGGTATGATGAGCCTTGAAGGTATGATGAGCTTTTAAGGTATGATGAGCCTTGAAGGTATGATGGGCCTTGAAGGTATGATGAGCCTTGAAGGTATGATGAGCCTTGAAGTTATGATGAGCCTTGAAGGTATGATGGGCCTTGAAGGTATGATGGGCCTTGAAGGTATGATGGGCCTTGAAGGTATGATGGGCCTTGAAGGTATGATGAGCCTTGAAGGTATGATGGGCCTTGAAGGTATGATGAGCCTTGAAGGTATGATGGGCCTTGAAGGTATGATGGGCCTTGAAGGTATGATGGGCCTTGAAGGTATGATGAGCCTTGAAGGTATGATGAGCCTTGAAGGTATGATGGGCCTTGAAGGTATGATGGGCCTAGAAGGTATGATGGGCCTTGAAGGTATGATGAGCCTTGAAGGTATGATGAGCCTTGAAGGTATGATGAGCCTTGAAGGTATGATGGGCCTTGAAGGTATGATGGGCCTAGAAGGTATGATGGGCCTTGAAGGTATGATGAGCCTTGAAGGTATGATGAGCCTTGAAGGTATGATGGGCCTTGAAGGTATGATGGGCCTTGAAGGTATGATGGGCCTTGAAGGTATGATGAGCCTTGAAGGTATGATGGGCCTTGAAGGTATGATGGGCCTTGAAGGTATGATGAGCCTTGAAGGTATGATGGGCCTTGAAGGTATGATGAGCCTAGAAGGTATGATGAGCCTTGAAGGTATGATGAGCCTTGAAGGTATGATGAGCCTTGAAGGTATGATGAGCCTTGAAGATATGATGAGCCTTGAAGGTATGATGGGCCTTGAAGGTATGATGGGCCTTGAAGGTAGATGGGCCTAAGGTATGATGGCCTTGAAGGTATGATGGGCCTTGAATGTATGATGAGCCTTGAAGGTATGATGAGCCTTGAAGGTATGATGAGCCTTGAAGGTATGATGGGCCTTGAAGGTATGATGAGCCTTGCACAACACCGCTCTGGAAGGTCAGCTAACAAAACAACAAGATCTAAATTATCAACAAAAAACATTTCCGACTTTATAAAATAAAGTAAGTACAGAGAAAACATATGTTGAGAGAATATGTTTCATTTTAAACGAAGCTTTATTAAGGTATTACGAGGAACACTGTTGTGGTGTGTGTGTGTGTGTGTGTGTGTGTATGTGTGTGTGTGTGTGTGTGTGTGTGTGTGTGTGTGTGTGTGTGTGTGTGTGTGTGTGTGTGTGTGTGTGTGTGTCTGTGTTATGTGTGCACGTGTGTTTGCTTATGTCTGTGCGTGAGTATGAGTTTGCAGCCTTTGTCACCTGAGAATGTACTCTATTTCCGGTAGTCTTTTCTTTTACCCGATTTTTATAATTTTGCTCACAGTATACCCCACACTAGACCCCACACTAGACCACACTATACTCCACACTACACCACACACTACACCCCACACTACACTACACCCCACTCTGCACACACACTACACTACACACTACACCACACACTACACACACTATTCCACACACTACACCACACACTACACCACACACACACACACACTACACCACACACCACACCACACACTACACCACACACCACACACCCCACACTACACCACACACTACACCACACACCACACCACACACCACACCACACACACTACACCACACACTACACCACACACTACACACAC
>WNWK01017761.1:0-41647 GCA_009830355.1 Cherax destructor
GTCTACCTAATCTAATTCTAATTCTAGAATGCTACTAAGCACTGCTACTAAAAGTTATTACTTATAAACTGGTAATAATATTGTTGCTAATACACGACCAATTGTATGGTATACTACTTCTATATCCTAACTATTTCAAGTGTATGTGTGTATGGCGTGCGTACACGTGTGTACATTTGGTTGGTAGCCCTGCGCCCTAACTTATCTTCCTACCTATGAAATACTTATGTAGTCAGCTCCTCCAAGCAGGGATTTTACCCACAGCTTCAGCAACTCAGGGCCAGAAACCTGCAAACCTGCAAACCACAACTAGGATTTTGTACATTACATTCGATGTCTGCTAGTCTGGTCAGATTGACGATATTCTCCTGGCGTGGCACCCTGCTGGGTACTGTACCTCTTCGTTTCTTTTCTATTGGGCTCACTTAATGCAGTCACCGTACTTCTCACTGCTTGCCTTGCACTGGTCTCCCTTACTTGGGTACCTCCAGTAGATATGCTCCCCACTGCGTTATATTTCACTACGATATATTCTCCACTTCCTGCTGTGTGGCAACCTTTGGTAGGCCTATCACCGTCTTCCCTCACCTCACTTTCACTATTTACTGTGTTTTTTCCCTCTGTGATCACTCGTATTACCCTGCTTTTTGGTTTTAAATGAGTATGACACTTTAGCCTATGCCCACGCCTGTTTGTTGCACTCGGATTCCCCCTAGGGCCACCCAATACGACCCAATTTAGCGGAGCTCAAAACGCGCGTGACTGCTGTGACTGAACGCCTACGTGTGTGAGGGAACTGGTGGTAGTGTTATTGTTGTTGAGTTTATAAGGGCCACTGACCATAAGCCATACATATACTGTTGGTGGTGGAGGCAGCAGGCCACTACCACTAATTCATACTGAAACAATGTATGTAATTTATAAATAAGAAATATTTTCACTTTAATTTATAAATAAGAAATATTTACACTTTATAAATAAGAAATATTTATACTTGCCTTGCAAGAGATGGTGGCAGAGGGCGGCTTGGTCTCAGTGCCCCCATATTACTACCTCAAACAACAATGGAGTTAAGTTTCGTGTTGTCATTTTTCTATCACTTAATCGCTTAACTTATTTGCTACACTGTTAATGCTACACTTTATCGCTGGCTGGTGCTATAGCCTTTATCGACTCATGCTGCTTTAATATTGTACATATAGTAGAATCAGTGAATCACTGAAGAAGACACATTCTCCCCTCTCTCTTCCTCCTCCACTTTGGTACTTTGCTACAATTTCTTTCTTCAATTCTATCGTGTTTGTCACTTTCGTTACCAAAGGGCTGCCACTATGAAGTTTCTTTGGGCCCATGTTGGCTTATTTCACAGTCACAATCAATAAACAAGCACTAAACACAATGAATTAATTGTGAAATGTAATATTCACTCAATGGTAAACAAAGCTAGACTGGCTCACGACGCCTGCACGGGGAGGCGGACAGGTCTGGTACGCAGGTCGATAGTCGGGGAAATGGCTGATAGTCGGGCAAAAATTGGGCCGAAAAAAATCAATTGAAACTTGAGTCGGCCGATACTCAGACCGGCCGTTAGTCGAGGGTCCACTGTATAATTTTGAAAAAATATCATAGATTGATTATTGAAAATGGATGTACAGTGGACCCCCGAGTATCGTAAGGCTCATATATCGTAAAAATCGTGTTTCGTAAGCTTTTTTCGATTTCGTGTATCGTAAACGGCCTCGTGTTTCGTAACGTATTCGACCTGTCCACCTGCTCCGCGCCTGCGCAGGACGCCCGCCAGTGAAGCATTGTTTACCATTGAGAGAACATTACCCAGCGCGCTCTTTCAAACATTCACAATACATTTGGTGTCTTTTTTGGTGGTTTAGTAATTGTCACTGTGAAATAAGTCACCATGGGTCCAAAGAAGCTTCCTAGTGGCACCCCTGTGGTAAAGAAAGTGAGGAACACCATCGAACTGAAGAAAGAGATTATAGAAAAATATGAGAGTGGCTTACGTCTGAGTGAGCTTGCCAGGATGTACAAGAAAACCCCATCTACTATCAGCTCTATCCTGGCAAAGAGAAATGAGATCAAGGAAGCTAATGTTGCAAAAGGGGTTGATATGTTAACGAAAAATAGATTGAAAACAGTGGATGAGGTTGAGAAGTTGTTGATGGTGTGGATCAATGAAAAACAGATAGCAGGTGATAGTATTTCCACGGCGATAATTTGTGAAAAGGCAAGGAAGTTGCACGCAGATCTTATCAAGACAATGCCTGCAACCAGTGGTGAGGCGAGTGATTTTAAAGCTAGCAAAGGCTGGTTTGAGAGGTTTAAGAAACGTAGTGGCATTCACAGTGTTGTGAGGCATGGTGAGGCAGCCAGCTCAGACAAACGTGCAGCTGAAAAATTTGTGAAGGAATTCCAGGGGTTCATAGACACTGAAAAATTCGAACCCTAACATGTGTTTAATTGTGATGAAACAGGCCTGTTTTGGAAGAAAATGCCCAACAGGACCTTCATTACTCAGGAGGAAAAGGCACAGCCAGGACACAAGCCTATGAAAGACAGGCTAACTCTTATGATGTGTGCCAATGCCAGTGGTGATTTTAAAGTGAAGCCTTTACTGGTGTATCACTCAGAAAATCCCAGACCCTTCAAGAAACACAGTGTTGACAAGAGTAAATTGTGTGTGCATTGGAAGGATAACACCAAGGCATGGGTCACTACGGAGATTTTCAAGGAATGGTTGACTGGAGTGTTTGGCCCTAGTGTGAAGAAATACCTCCTGGAAAAGAAATTGAAACTCAAGTGCCTCCTGGTACTGGACAATGCTCCTGCTCATCCTCACAACTTGCAAGAGTTGTTGCCTGACAACTTAAATTTCATCAGAGTGAAGTTCTTGCCTCCTAACACCACTCCTCTCATCCAGCCCATGGACCAGCAGGTCATTGCAAACTTCAAGAAACTGTACACCAAAGCAATGTTTCAGAAGTGCTTTAATGTGACCTCAGACACTGAATTGACCCTAAGAGAGTTCTGGAAGGAACACTTCTATATCATGCATTGCATAGGCCTTATAGGTAAGGCTTGGGAGGGAGTGACTTCCAGGACTTTGAACTCTGCTTGGAGACCACTGTGGCCGGATTGTGTTGAAAAGAGGGATTTTGAAGGATTTGAGGCTGACCTTGAGCCTGACGACCCTGTGCCTGTTGTGGAAGATATTGTGGCATTGGGGAACAGCCTGGGGTTGGAGGTGAGTGGTGAGGATGTGGAAGAGTTGGTGGAGGAGCACAGGGTAGAGCTAACAACTGAAGAGTTGCAAGAGCTTCATCTGGAACAGCAACAGACCACAGCTGAGGTTATTGCTTCAAAGGAGGAGGGAGAGAGAGAGAGGAGGTGCCTTCTTCAGTGCTTAAGGAGATGTGTATAAAGTGGAATGAGTTGCAGACATTTGTTAAAAGACACCACCCTGAGCAAGCTGAAATGAGCCTTCTGTGCAACCACTTCAGTGATGGAGCCATGTTGTACTTCAGGAATGTGTTGAAGAGTCGCCAGAAACAGAGGACTGTGGACAGTTACTTCACCAGGAAAGGGTCTAGTGACTCTCAAGCTGGTCCTAGTGGCATTAAAAGACCAAGAAGGGAAGTAACCCCAGAGAGGGACTTGTTACCTGAAGTCCTTTTGGAGGGGGATTCCACTTCCGACCACTAACTCCCTGCCCCTGTCATCATCCCTATCTTCCAGATGCCTGCAACTCTTCAATAAAGGTAAGTAAATGTATATATATATATTTTTTTTTTTTTATTATTTAGTATGTCAATATTTTTGGGTGGAACGGATTAATTTTATTTACATTATTTCTTATGGGAAAAAAGGTTTCGAATTACGTAAATTTCGTGTTAAGTAATAGCTCCTTAAACGGATTAATTATGATAGTCGAGGGACCACTGTATTAACG
This sequence comes from Cherax destructor, assembly GCA_009830355.1. Classification (NCBI taxonomy): domain Eukaryota; kingdom Metazoa; phylum Arthropoda; class Malacostraca; order Decapoda; family Parastacidae; genus Cherax; species Cherax destructor. Next base: position 3,965 of record WNWK01017761.1, read on the forward strand.
TAATATATGACATTTAATGTGCCTCAGAGTGATTGTTATTGCGTATTATTATTATTATCATTATTAATGTGGCATCCTCAAGACTAATAAGACACTCTTAGTGATTTTAATGTGTACCTGCACACCAGCACAGTGTGTAAGTTTATTTAGGTACAGGTACACATAAGTATAATTATCAGAGTACAAGTACCATCCGACTTATGACCTGCTCGACATACGACCACTCATACTTACGACTGTACGTCTGACAGCATATACAGTATTAAAATATTTAGTAAAAAGTAACATACATCTGGCAGTATATACAGTAGTAAAATATTTAGTAAAAAGTAACATACGATACTATGTAGGTCGCGAATGTTTGAAGCCCGTGAAAGTGGAATTTGCGAATTTGGAGGGAGACCTGTACTTTATATAGCAAAGGTTTGACATTATGCACTACCCAGTATGTCGGCAATTTTCTAAGGTTCGACTTGCGTCCATTTTGACTTATGACCGGTTGGTCGGAACCCAGCTCGGTCATAACTTTAAAACACTTGAAATTTTGGAAAGTTTCCAGACATAATGGAGAGACGCAGTGCTATCAGAGCTCACGGAGAATGTAAACAGACAGGTGGGGGGAGCCGTATAGCGAGTTTTGGTCATACAGTGGACCCCCGGTGTTCGTGAACGCTGGAGTTTGTGAAAATCGGAGTTCGTGAAGTTTTTTCGTGAAAAATTTGGTTCGGTGTTCACGAATCCGCTTGGAGTTCATGATTCGTCCCGGACGCGTACGTGTGGCCTGAGCGGGCCCGGGCACTCCATTCAGCTTCAGTGTGCTATTGTTTACCAGCGAGTGACCGCCACCCACGCATTCATACCATACATTTTGTCATTATTCCAGTGATTTTAGTGCTTGCAACTGCTAAATAAGCCACCATGGGCCCCAAGAAAGCTCCTAGTGCCAGCCCTGTGGTAGAGTGTTGCAGGGAGTGTAGCAGGGATGCAGGGAGTGTAGAAGGCATGCAGGGAGTGTAGCAGGGATGCAGGGAGTGTTCAGGCATGCAGGGAGTGTAGCAGGCATGCAGGGAGTGTAGCAGGCATGCAGGGAGTGTAGCAGGCATGCAGGGAGTGTAGCAGGGATGCAGGGAGTGTAGCAGGGATGCAGGGAGTGTAGCAGGGATGCAGGGAGTGTAGCAGGCATGCAGGGAGTGTAGCAGGCATGCAGGGAGTGTAGCAGGCATGCAGGGAGTGTAGCAGGCATGCAGGGAGTGTAGCAGGCATGCAGGGAGTGTAGCAGGGATGCAGGGAGTGTAGCAGGCATGCAGGGAGTGTAGCAGGCATGCAGGGAGCGTAGCAGGCATGCAGCAGGAAGGCAAGGACTTGTTACCTGATGTCTTTATAGAAGGGGATTTCCCTTCCAAACAATGAAAAAACTTCCATCCTCTCCCCTCCTCCCGTCTTCCACACATCAACAACTCTTCAATAAATGTAAGTGACATGTTATTGTACTATTATTTCTTTATTTCTCATTGTTTTCTGTGTAATTTAATGTATATTTAATGTAGAAACTAAATTTATTTTAATACTTTTGGGTGTCTGGAACGGATTAATTTTATTTCCATTATTTCTTATGGGGAAAATAGATTCGGAGTTTGTGATATTCGGTGTTCGCCGGGCCCTCTGGAACGGATTAATCACGAACTCCAGGGGTCCACTGTAATTTGAAATGTCCGTATTAGTGTAACATTGTAAAGCAGGGCCCTACTGTAATTCTTCCAGAACATGTCATATAGGTATCTGAATGCTTCATTTTATGTTCAAACTCTAATGGTAATTTTTTGTTAACTGTTTCCATAGTCATCTCAGGGGGCACAACAGATGATTCAAATATGTCACTTTCCAATTAATTTTTACTCTCTCTTTTGTCCCCCTTCTCTTTATATAAAGGAACTATACATGCTCTCTGCCAATCCCTAGGTACCTTCCCCTCTTTCATACATTTATTAAACAAAAATACCAACCACTCCAGTTGAGGCCCCCATAGGACCCCCCAGACCAAATTCGAATAGCCAAAAACCCCCCCAGGAGGACCAGGAAGAGTTGAGGCCCCCATAGGACCCCCCAGACCAAATTCGAGTGGCCAAAAACCCCCCCAGGAGGACCAGGAAGAGTTGAGGCCCCCATAGGACCCCCCAGACCAAATTCGAGTAGCCAAAACCCCCAGGAGGACCAGGAAGAGTTGAGGCCCCCATAGGACCCCCCAGACCAAATTCGAATAGGCCTCAACTCTTCCTGGTCCTCCTGGGGGGGTTTTTGGCTATTCGAATTTGCAGTAAAAATGTCTATGATAGGGGAAACATACGTCATTTTAAGTGCCCCAGTGCGACATTCTTCCCATGTTATTGCATCTTCAACACAAGTGTATCTATCTCTCTCTTAGCTGCTCCCCCACCTGCCTTAGCTCCTACTTTGTAACTTGGCACTTACCACTCCTCTTTTTATTACAACTATCCTTAGATGCCATTGTAACACAAAATTAGTATAATATTTGTAATAACTTTAAAATGCTTGAAACTAGAAAGTTTCCAGACAATCGAGAGATGCAGAGCTCACAGATCATATAAACAGATTAAAAGAGATTGGTGTGCAGACTCCGTAATAGTGAATCAGGAACCGTATAAACAAATTTTGGAGTATAATTTGAAATGTCCGTATTAGCGAAGCGTCATATAGTGGGACCCTCCTGTATACTGTTAGGTAGTCATATGCTATCTCATTATATATTTTTATTTTAATTTAAGTCACTGGTACCACTCTCCTTGCTAAACTAGACAATTACATTTTGTGTGTTTTAATGAATTAACCTGTAACTTGCATCTATTTTAAAGTTCCTACAAATACTGTGTATCAGGCCCTTAGAAAAAAATAAAAATGAAATACAGCCTCTGCTCACTTAGCGACCTACTCGTTAACTGATTACTCAGACATACGATGGGCTCTCTGACCAGTATGCATACATAAATAATGTACGTATATTAGAGCTGATTTCCTCTATTCTGTTTATTACAATACAGTGGTCCCTCGATTAATGATCTTAATCTGTTCCAGGAGCTAGCTCTTAACACGAATTGCTCGTAATTCGAAACCTTATTTACCATAAGAAATAATGTAAATACAATTAATCCGTTCCACCCAAAAATATTCACAAAAAATACATTTTAATTATAGTTCTACATACACAAAACTACATTATTAACACTATAAATACTAATACTAATACTAAATAATAAAAAATAGAAAAATAAATAACATTTACTTACCCTTATTGAAGAGAGTTGCAGGCATCTGGAAGACAGGGAGGACGACAGGGGGAGGGTGTTAGTGTTTGGAAGGTTAATCCCCCTCCAAAATAACTTCAGGTAACAATTCCTTATCTGGGGTTACTTCCCTTCTTTTTCTTTTAATGCCACTAGGACCAGCTTGAGAGTCACTGGATCCCTGCCTCGAGAAATAACTGTCCACAGTCCTCTGTTTCTGGCGCCTGTTTAACATTTTCCTGAAGTGCAACATGGCTCTGTCACTGAACTGGTTGCACAGATAGCTCATTTCAGCTTGCTCAGGGTGGTGTTTTTCAACAAATGTCTGCAACTCATTTCACTTTGTACACATGTCCTTAAGCACTGAAGAAGGCACCTCCTTCACTCCCTCTTCCTCCTCCTGTGAATCAATAACCTCAACTCTGGTCTGATGCTGTTCCAGTTCCAGCTGTTGCAGCTCTTCAGTTGTTAGCTCTACCCTGTGCTCCTCCACCAACTCTTCCACATCCTCACCACTCACCTCCAACCCCAGGCTGTTCCCCAATGCCACAATATCTTCCACAACAGGCATAGGGTCATCAGGGTCAGGGTCAGCCTCAAATCCTTCAAAATCTCTCTTTTCAACAGAATCCGTCCACAGTGCTCTCCAAGCAGAGTTCAAAGTCCTGGAAGTCACTCCCTCCCAAGCCTTACCTATAAGGCCTATGCAATGCACGATATTGAAGTGATCTTTCCAGAACTCTCTTAGGGTCAATGCAGTGTCTGAGGTCACATCAAAGCACTTCTGAAACTCTGCTTTGGTGTACAGTTTCTTGAAGTTTGCAATGACCTGCTGGTCCATGGGCTGGATGAGAGGAGTGGTGTTAGGAGGCAAAAACTTCACTGTGATGAAATTGAAGTTGTCAGACAAATAGTCTTGCAAGTTGTGAGGATGAGCAGGAGCATTGTCCAGTACCAGGAGGCACTTGATTGGCAATTTCTTTTCCAGGATTTATTTCTTCACACTAGGACCAAACACTCCAGTCAACCATTCCACGAAAAAATCCTTAGTGACCCATGCATTAGTGTTAGCCTTCCAATACACACACAAATTATTCCTGTTAACATTGTGTTTCTTGAAGGCTCCGGGATTTTCTGCGTGATACACCAGTAAAGGCTTCACTTTAAAATCACCACTGGTATTGGCACAAAGCATAAGAGTTAGCCTGTCTTTCATAGGCTTGTGTCCTGGTAGTGCCTTTTCCTCCTGAGTAATGAAGGTCCTCTTTGGCATTTTCTTCCAAAAGAGGCCTGTTTCATCACAATTAAACACTTGATGGGGGAGGAATTCTTCAGCCTCTATGAACCCCTTAAATTCACTCTTAAACTTTTCAGCTGCACGTTTGTCTGTGCTGACTGCCTCACCATGCCTCACAACACTGTGTATGCCACTACATTTCTTAAACCTCTCAAACCAGCCTTTGCTGGCTTTAAAATCACTCTCCTCAGCACTGGTTAAAGGCATTGTCTTGACAAGATCTGCGTGCAACTTCCTTGCCTTTTCACAAATTGTCGCCATGGAAATACTCTCACCCGCTATCTGTTTTTCATTGATCCACACCCCCAACAAATTCTCAACCTCATCCACTGTTTTCGATCTATTTTTCGTTAACATATCAACCCCTTTTGCAACATTAGCTTCCTTGATTTCATTTCTCTTTGCCAGGACAGTGGCGATAGTGGATGTGCTTTTCTTGTACATTCTGGCAAGCTCACTCACACGTATACCACTCTCATATTTTTCAACTATCTCCTTCTTTAGTTCGATGGTGTTTCTCTCTCTCTTTACCACAGGGGTGCCACTAGGAAGCTTCTTTGGACCCATGGTGACTTATTTCACAGTGACAATCGCTGAACCAGCAATAAACACAGCAAAAGTGTTGTGAATGTTTGAAAGAGCGCCCTGGGTCATGTTCTCTCAAGTGTAAACAACGCTAGACTGGCGTCCTGTCTGCCTCACCGTGCAAGCGCGGGGCAGGCGGACAGGTCTGGTACGGATTGCTACATGAGGGAATGCTCGATACAATAGGGAAATATTTAGCGAAAAAAGCACTCGTTACATGATTTGCTCGTTATATGGAATCATCGTTAGTCGAGGGACCACTGTATACAGTACACTACGTACTGTATAAACATTTAAAAATATACCAGAAATGTTATAAATGGTGCAAAGGTGACATTAAAACAATATCAACGATAGTTGACACAAACCAACTACCATTATAGTATGCTCCTCACTTAGCGATGAATTCGTTTACCGACGTGGTCTTAGGAATGGAACCGTTAAGTGAGGAGAGGCTGTATAACATAAAACTGAGTAAATTTTTAGTATAGTATAATTTAGGTTTTGCCCAAGATGCTATGCATTCTGTAGGCTTTAGTTATTGTAAGTCCTGTGCAGTAATACTGAAATTTAGATTAGTATTTGCATTTGCACTTGACCAATGTTTGTAATAACTCGACAATGTTATAGCAAATTGTTTTAGTAAAATTTTCAACAAATTGTTTAGCAAAATTTTTAGTAGTACAGTGGACCCCCGGATTTCGTACTGCTCCCAACTCAAACAATTATGTAAGTGTATTTTTGTAAGTGCTTTTGTAAGTGTATTTTTCGGGGTCTGAAATGGACTAATTTAATTTACATTATTCCTTTTTTTTTTAACACATCGGCCAATTCCCAGCAAGGCAGGGTGGCCCGAAAAAGAAAAACTTTCATCATTATTCACACCATCACTGTCTTGCCAGAGGGGTGCTTTACACTACAATTATAAAACTGCAGCATTAACACCCCTCCTTCAGCGTGCAGGCACTGTACTTTCCATCTCCAGGACTCAAGTCTGGCCTGTCAGTTTCCCTGAATCCCTTCATAAATGTTACTTTGCTAACACTCCAACAGCACGTCAAGTATTAAAAACCATTTGTCTCCATTCACTCCTATCAAATACTCTCATGCATGCTTGCATGAGAGTATTACCTCCTCCCTCCAACCTTTCCTAGGCCAACCCCTACTCCGCCTTCCCTCCACTACAGATTTATACACTCTCGAAGTCATTCTGTTTCGTTCCATTCTCTCTACATGGCCTAACCACCTGAACAACCCCTCCTCAGCCCTCTGGATAATAGATTTGGTAATCCCGCACCTCCTCCTAATTTCCAAACTACAAATTCTCTGCATTATATTCACACCACACATTGCCCTCAGACATGACATCTCCACTGCCTCCAGCCTTCTCCTTGTTGCAACATTCATCACCCATGCTTCACACCCATATAAGAATGTTGGTATAACTATACTCTCATACATTCCCCTCTTTACTTCCACGGACAAAGTTCTATGTCTCCACAGATTTCTAAGTGCACCACTCACCCTTTCCCCCTCGTCAGTTCTATGATTCACCTTATCCTTCATAGACCCATCTGCTGACACGTCCACTCCTAAATATCTGAATATATTCACCTCCTCCATACTCTCTCCCTCCAATCTGATATCCAATCTTTCATCACCTAATCTTTTTGTCATCCTCATCACCTTACTCTTTCCTATATTCACTTTCAATTTTCTTCTTTTACATACCCTACCAAACTTCCACCAACCTCTGCAACGTCTCTTCAGAATCTCCCAAAAGCACGGTGTCATCAGCAAAAAGCAACTGTGACAACTCCCACTTTGTATTTGATTCTTTATCTTTTAACCCCACACCTCTTGCCAAGGCCCTCACATTCACTTCTCTTACAACCCCATCTATAAATATATTGAACAACCACGGTGACATCAAACATCCTTGTCTAAGGCCTACTTTTACTGGAAAATAATCCCCCTCTCTCCTACATGCACTAACCTGAGCCTCACTATCCTCATAAAAACTCTTCACTGCTTTCAGTAACCTACCTCCTATTCCATACACCTTCATCGTCTGCCACATTGCCCCCCTATCCACCCTGTCATACACCTTTTCCAAATCCATATATGACACAAAAGCCTCTTTACCCTTATCTCAATACTGTTCACCTATATATTTCACATTATTCCTTATGGGAACAAATTCGTTCGATAACGGCACTCGAACGGCATTCTGGAACGAATTATTGATGAAATCTGAGGGTCCACTGTATGTCAATAATGTCACCTATTCCTGAATCACTTGTAAATTATATATTGTATAAATAAAATTTATTATTTATTATGTAGGTAGTAGGTTGGTAAACAGCAACCACCCAGGGAGGTACTACCGTCCTTCCAGGTGACTGTGAAACAGAAACCTGAAACTGTTTTACATGATGGTAGGATTGCTGGTGTCTTTTTTCTGTCTCATAAACACGCTGGATAACAGGTACACGTATATCTAGCTACTTCTACTTACACTTCAGGTCACACTACACAGGCATGCACATGCATATATATATATACATACACACATCTAGGTTTTTCTTCTTTTTCTTAATAGCTCTTGTTCTTTTTATTTTCTCTATTGTCATGGGGAAGTGGAAAAGAATCTTTCCTCCGTAAGCCATGCGTGTCGTATGAGGCGACTAAAATGCCGGGAGCAGTGGGCTAGTAACCTATTTTCCTGTACACATTTACTAAAAAAGAGAAGAAGAAAAACTTTATAAAACTGGGTTGTTTGAATGTGCGTGGATGTAGTGCGGATGATAAGAAAGAGATGATTGCTGATGTTATGAATGAAAAGAAGTTGGATGTCCTGGCCCTAAGCGAAACAAAGCTGAAGGGGGTAGGCGAGTTTCAGTGGGGAGAAATAAATGGGATTAAGTCAGGAGTATCTGAGAGAGTTAGAGCTAAGGAATGGGTAGCAGTAATGTTGAAGGATCAGTTAAGGAAGGAGAAGAGGGAATATAAATGTGCAAATTCAAGGATTATGTGGATTAAAATAAGGGTCGGATGCGAAAAGTGGGTCATAATAAGCATGTATGCACCTGGAGAAGAGAGGAGTGTAGAGGAGAGAGAGATTTTGAGAGATGTTAAGCGAATGTATAGGAACTTTTGAACCAAGTGAGAGAGTAATTGTGGTAGGGGACCTAAATGCTAAAGTAGGAGAAACATGTAGAGAGGGTGTGGTAGGTAAGTTTGGGGTGCCAGGTGTAAATGATAATGGGAGCCCTTTGATTGAACTTTGTATAGAAAGGGGTTTAGTTATAGGTAACACATATTTTAAGAAAAAGAGGATAAATAAGTATACAAGATATGATGTATAGCGTAATGACAGTAGTTTTTTGGACTATGTATTGGTAGATAAAAGACTGTTGAGTAGACTTCAGGATGTACATGTTTATAGAGGGGCCACAGATATATCAGATCACTTTTTAGTTATAGCTACAGTGGGAGTAAAAGGTAGATGGGATACAAGGAAAATAGAAGCAGTAAGTAAGAGAGAGGTGAAGGTTTATAAACTAAAAGAGGAGGCAGTTAGGGTAAGATATAAACAACTATTGGAGGATAGATGGGCTAGTGAGAGTGTAGGCAATGGGGTCAAAGATGTATGGGGTAGATTTTAGAATGTAGTGTTAGAGTGTTCAGCAGAAGTTTGTGGTTACAGGCGAGTGGGTGCGGGAGGGAAGAAGAGCGATTGGTGGAATGATGATGTAAAGAGAGTAGTAAGGGAGAAAAAGTTAGCATATGAGAGGTTTTTACAAAGTAGAAGTGATGCAAGGAGGGAAGAGTATATGGAGAGAAAAAGAGAGGTTAAGAGAGTTGTGAAGCAATGTAAAAAGAGAGCAAATGAGAGAGTGGGTGAGATGTTATCAACAAATTTTGTTGAAAATAATAAAAAGTTTTGGAGTGAGAATAATAAGTTGAGGAAGCCTAGGGAACAAATGGATTTGACAGTTAAAAATATTAGAGGAGAGTTATTAAATGGAGAGTTAGAGGTATCGGGAAGATGGAGGGAATATTTTGAGGAGTTGTTAAATGTTGATGAAGATAGGGTAGCTGTGATTTCGTGTATAGGGTAAGGAGGAATAACATCTTGTAGGAGTGTGGAAGAGCAAGTTGTGAGTGTGGGTGAAGTTCGTGAGGCAGTTGGTAGAATGAAAGGGGGTAAGGCAGCTGGGATTGATGGGATAAAGATAGAAATGTTAAAAGCAGGTGGGGATATAGTTTTGGAGTGGTTAGTGCTATTATTTAATAAATGTATGGAAGAGGGTAAGGTACCTAGGGATTGGCAGAGAGCGTGTATTGTTCCTTTGTATAAAGGCAAAGGGGACAAAAGAGAGTGCAAAAATTATAGGGGAATAAGTCTGTTGAGTGTACCTGGTAAAGTGTATGGTAGAGTTATGATTGAAAGAATTAAGAGTAAGACAGAAAGCAGGATAGCAGATGAACAAAGGGGGCTTTAGGAAAGGTAGGGGGTGTGTAGACCAAGTGTTTACAGCGAAACATATAGGTGAACAGTATTTGGATAAGGGTAAAGAGGTTTTTGTGGCATTTATGGATTTGGAAAAGGCGTATGATAGGGTGGATAGGGGGGCAATGTGGCAGATGTTGCAGGTGTATGGAATAGGAGGTAGGTTACTGAAAGCAGTGAAGAGTTTTTATGAGGATAGTGAGGCTCAAGTTAGAGTGTGTAGGAGGGAGGGGGACTATTTCCCAGTAAAAGTGGGCCTTAGACAAGGATGTGTGATGTCACCGTGGTTGTTCAATATATTTATAGATGGGGTTGTAAGAGAAGTGAATGCGAGGGTCTTGGCAAGAGGTGTGGGGTTAAAAGATAATCAAATACAAAGTGGGAGTTGTCACAGTTGCTTTTTGCTTATGACACTGTGCTTTTGGGAGATTCTGAAGAGAAGTTGCAGAGGTTGGTGGATGAATTTGGTAGGGTGTGTAAAAGAAGAAAATTGAAAGTGAATATAGGAAAGAGTAAGGTGATGAGGATAACAAAAAAATTAACTGACGAAAGATTGGATATCAGATTGGAGGGAGAAAGTATGGAGGAGGTGAATGTATTCAGATATTTGGGAGTGGACATGTCAGCAGATGGGTCTATGAAGGATAAGGTGAATCATAGAATTGATGAGGGAAAAAGGGTGAGTGGAGCACTTCGGAGTCTGTGGAGACAAAGAACTTTGTTCATGGAAGTAAAGAAGGGAATGTATGAGAGTATAGTTATACCAACACTCTTATATGGGTGTGAAGCATGGGTGATGAATGTTGCAACGAGGAGAATGCTGGAGGCAGTGGAGATGTCATGTCTGAGGTCAATGTGTGGTGTGAATATAATGCAGAGAATTCGGAGTTTGGAAATTAGGAGGAGGTGCGGGATTACCAAAACTATTATCCAGAGAGCTGAGGAGGGGTTGTTGAGGTGGTTCGGACATGTAGAGAGAATGGAACGAGACAGAATAACTTCGAGAGTGTACAGGTATCCCTCAACATTCGCGAGGGTTAGGGGATCAAGAGCCTCGTGAATGTTGAAAAATCGCGAATGTTTGGTGCCCCAATATATTGTAGGGAAATATAATACAATACTGCTTCCTTAACCTATTGAACCATGAACAATCATAAAACACATATAAACATCGTAAAATAATGTACTATATACATGTTATTTTGACATGAGCTGGCTGTGAAGGGAGGCCTGTAATAGTATAATTATACAATACATATTTTATAGTGTTGTGAAGTGTCATGGGGAATCAAGTTACTGACACTGCTTCTTCTGCCTCTGTTGTAGCTCCGCCCACTTTGTAATAATGCCAAATGTTGAATTATATATGTATACATTAGAACAAAAAATGAAACTCCAACTTCATAACTTTATTTTAATTTGCATAACTCATATATTACAGAAAACAATAAAAAGTAAAATACACATACAACGAGTTAAGCTTACAGTAAAATACATTAAATTCACCATCTAACATCGTTACGAAGTGGGAGGAGCTATTGGAGGGAGGGAGAGGCGCAGTAACATTCAGTGTCTGTTGTGTAATTACACTAATATTAGTAATAAAGGTTATCTATCTATTACATTTATTCCAAATTGATATCAGAAACATGATAAATACCCTAGAACTGTAATAAAGATGCTGAAATGAATAATATATGCCATATTATATGAGGGGTGAGAGAGCAGGACCGCCGCCATATGAGATGTTTACATCAGGGTAAACATGCCTAAATCACTCCTGTCGTAAGAACAAATGCAAAAATAGCATTTATTGTTTTTATAATAATAATAATTTATAATAATTGATCTGTATATGGTAGCTGACATTTAGAGCACTCCACAGCAATTATTATTATTATTATTATTATTATTATTATTATTTTGATTATAATAATAATATTATTATTATTTCCCTACAATATATTGTAAGAAAATAATATTAATATTAATAATAATAATTATTATTATTATCTCCTACAATATATTGTAGGAAATAATAATTATAAATAATAATAATTAATAATAATTGCTGTTGAGTGCTCTAAATGTCAGCTACCAAATACTGATGACATTTAAAGTGTTCCAGATCAATTATTATAAATTATTATTATTATAAAAATAATAAATGCTATTTTTGCATTTGTTCTTTTAACAAGAGTGATTTAGGCATGTTTACCCTGATGTAAACATCTCATATGGCGGGTCCTGCTCTTACCCCTCATATAATATGGCATATATTATTCATTTCAGCATCTTTATTACAGTTCTAGGTATTTATCATGTTTCTGATATCAATTTGGAATAAATGTAATAGATAGATAACCTTATTTATACATTCATTACTTACTGCTTCCTTAACCTATTGAACCATGAACAATCATAAAACGCATGAAAACATAGTAAAATATTGTACTATATAGTACTACATACATGTTATACTGTAGTTTAATAACAAATAATGAACAAACAAAACACTCAGTGAGTGAGTGAGTGGTGGGTGGGCTGGCTTCTGGGTCGGAGGGAAGGTAGAAGGGACGCTCGGGTGGCGGGAAACTTAAATATGATTTGGTGGGTGGGAATTTGGCGGCTGGGAATTTGGCGGCCGGGAATTCGCGAGTGTGTGAAGCCCGCGAAAGTAGAAAACGCGAAAGTTGAGGGATACCTGTATAAATCTGTAGTGGAGGGAAGGCGGGGTAGGGGTCGGCCTAGGAAAGGTTGGAGGGAGGGGGTAAAGGAAGTTTTGTGTGCGAGGGGCTTGGACTTCCAGCAAGCATGTGTGAGCGTATTTGATAGGAGTGAAGGGAGACAAATGGTTTTTAATACTTGATGTGCTGTTGGAGTGTGAGCAAAGTAACATTTATGAAGGGATTCAGGGAAACCGGCAGGCTGGACTTGAGTTCTGGAGATGGGAAGTACAGTGTCTGCACTCTGAAGGAGGAGTGTTAGTGTTGCAGTTTTATAACTGTAGTGTAAAGCACCCCTCTGGCAAGACAGTGATGGAGTGAATGATGATGAAAGTTTTTTTTTTTCGGGCCACCCTGCCTTGGTGGGAATCGGCCGATGTGTTAATAAAAAAAAAAAAAAAAATTCCATGTGTAGCAGCACTCAGCCATAAACCCGTTCACTGTCTGTTCTGGAGATCCACATTATTGACACCAGGGTCGCTACATAGATCTGCGTTTTGAGCTTATCTCCCTCAAATTATCTGAGTGGTAAATTTTGGCCTAGACATAAAGAAGTGGATCTCTGTGGGAAGTGTGCACAGTATAAAAATAAATCCTGCCCCACGGTGCATGATAGGAAAAGCAAAACTCGTATCTTGTGTTTAGATTAAAATGATATCTGAGGTGTTTTCCAGGATGGTTTTCCTAGTTTTACTGACTGCTTCTTAGTATTAATTGATAGAATGGGAAATATACTACAGTAGACTGTCATTTAGCATGAGTTTATGTGGCACGATTTGGGTATTGCATGATTGAAGAATTGCGGCACATTTTTATCTAACACTATGTAAAATTAACTTTACACGGTTTGTGGAGGAAAAAATTTTGAGCGCTCTGTCGCGGCGGTGGGTTACACCATTGAGTCAGTGGGGGAGTCCTACTACTATCCCCCGCCACCCTCAGCCACCCGCACCCACCCACACCACCCTCCCAGCCTTCAGTTTGGTTTATACGCGTGTAGGACGACAATACTCGGGAAGCTCGCTGTGTTTATATACATACATTTTCTTATTTTCATTGCATTTTGATAAATCTGCCAAGCAATCATGGCACCCAGTAAGCATACAAGTGTTCCTGCAAGTGACAAGAAAAGGTTTAAGCGTTCAAGTCTAGGAATTACGAAGAAAATTACTGAATGGCTTGACTGACTTACTGAATGGCTTGACTGACTTACTGAATGGCTTGACTGACTTACTGAATGGCTTGACTGACTTACTGAATGACTTGACTGACTTACTGAATGACTTGACTGACTTACTGAATGACTTGACTGACTTACTGAATGACTTGACTGACTTACTGAATGACTTGCTGACTTACTGAATGGCTTGACTGACACTGAATGACTTGACTGACTTACTGAATGACTTGACTGACTTACTGAATGACTTGACTGACTTACTGAATGGCTTGACTTACTGAATGGCTTGACTGACTTACTGAATGACTTGACTGACTTACTGAATGGCTTGACTGACTTACTGAATGACTTGACTGACTTACTGAATGACTTGACTGACTTACTGAATGACTTGACTGACTTACTGAATGACTTGACTGACTTACTGAATGGCTTGACTGACACTGAATGACTTGACTGACTTACTGAATGACTTGACTGACTTACTGAATGACTTGACTGACTTACTGAATGGCTTGACTGACTTACTGAATGGCTTGACTGACTTACTGAATGACTTGACTTACTTACTGAATAACTTGACTTACTGAATGACTTGACTGACTTACTGAATGGCTTGACTGACTTACTGAATGACTTGACTTACTTAATGACTTGACTGACTTACTGAATGACTTAAAGTTAGACAGTACAACCATCGACTTCAGTTCCAGAACCTCTACCATCCACCTCAGCCCAGTAGGGACACAGCATAACTCTCCACTCTCTTCACAATCATCCACAAACACCAGCACCCACAATTTTAGGTAAGAAATACTATTATTTATGTTACATTTGTAGTCTTAAGCAGTAAAAACAACATAATATATCACGATAATGAACTACAATTACTTATTCACTTTTATTTTTGTAAGATCTGTTGGTCTAAAAAAAAGTTGTTTGGCTTTTTGGGGGCTCTCAGGAACATAACCCTATTTTTCCCATAAGTTCTTCAGTTCAGCTAACACGATTTTACCTAACACGGCGTTTTCAGGAACGTAACTATCATGTTAAATTACGATTTACTGTACTCAAATAGAATGATTTTGGTTGATCTCAGGACCAGAAGTAGCTTGAAATTGAGCTCAAAGTAGCAAAAATATTCTGTTTTTGTCAATTTTCCTGAGGATGTGTAAGACCCCCTCTACACCACCTGGCCTGTTTTATGGGTTTTTACTAGGTCTGGTTCAATTATTGGAATACCAGAAATTACGACCAATTATTCCTGGTTATATTTTGTCAAAAAAATAGGGTAAATCTTTTATTTTCTGTGATGAATTTAAAATGGAGGGCACATGCAATATAGTAGAGGGCTATGGACATGAGTAATGAACAGAGGAAATGTTACTGTAGTGCTTGTAATATCTGCAGTTTATTTTGGTCTCTGTAAATTGGATTATTTTAAATTTTGTGTAAAATTGGTCACTGCCAAATTCTGTGCACTTAAGTTTGCCTGAAATTCTTTGCATACCAATGGGCTTTCTGCATGCACACCTAAATATTACCCATCTCTGTACAAAATTTTAAAACATATCATGCTGAAATAAAGATTATGATTATTATCATTGTAGAGTAGTTCTCATAGTTGATTGAGCAGTTTCTTGTGCTCTATTGATGAAACAGAAGGCATATTATTAGTGAAATTGCTAAGAATTTGGTCAAATTGAGCAATGGAATTGGCTTAAAATAGGATTCAAAGTATGCAAAATCAACGATGCTTAACCCTTTGACTGTTTTGGTCGTATATATACATCTTACGAGCCAGTGTTTCGGACGTATATATACTCAACAATTCTAGCGGCTTCAAATCAAGCGGGAGAAATTTGGTAGGCCCACATATGAGAGAATGGGTCGGTGTGGTCAGTGTGCGCTGTATAAAAAAATCCTGCAGCACGCAATGCATAATGAGAAAAAAAAACTGACCGTGTTTTTGGATTAAAACGCCGACTTTGAGGTGTATTTTCATATAGTATTTATGGTTATATTCTCTTTTTCGTGGTCTCATTTGATAGAATGGAAAACATATTACAGAAATAGAGATGATTTTGATTAGTTTCAAGATGAAAATGACTTGAAATTGAGCTCCAAGTTGTGGAAATGTTCGATTTTTGCCAATGTTCAAGAGTACACAAATCACGCCATTCATCCAATATAAGTCAACTGGTGAGTCTAATATTCTTACACAAGTGCACTGATATTATTTATACTATTTTTTCAATAATGCAGTAGTCTGCATAACAGCAAATCTTCTATTTTTTGTGTGAATAAAAAATCAAAATAGAAAGCATTGTAATATAAGAGGGGCCTAAAGACATGACTAATGAACAGAGAAAATCTTATTTTAGTGCCAGGAATGTCTGCATTGTTTATTCTGGACCCTATTTTGAAATTGACATCTTTTTTATTTTGCATGAAATTGGCCAAATTGCCAATTTCTGTAAATTGGTGGTTTCTTGTACTCAATCGATAGAACAAATGGAGTTTTAAACAAATAGTTTGAGTTTGGTCGACTGTAACAATGGAACTGGCCGAAAATAGGGCTCAAAGTCGGCGAAATGGCTGATGCGTTTATATTGCCGACATCGGTAACTTCGCGAAAAGATTCTCTATCTTTTCATAAGAAAAATAATTTTTTTTTTTTCCAAAATTTTGCGACATAGAACGACAGTTTCAGAATGGGGCCTCCGACAGTCAAAGGGTTAAATTGCGCCCAGACACTAATTTTTCACCAACACAGTTCCGTAAATTTTCCATCAGATTTCCTATTTTTGGTGCCATTACCTTCAGAAAAAGATTTACTACTATTACAGAAGAAATATTTTTTTCTTACAAAAAAATGTTAACTGTGAGCATTTTTAATTTCACGGCTTCTGACTTTGAAGGGGTTAAAATATAAAAAATATAATACAAAACATGAAGATGGTGGAGAAACTTATAGACTTAAGGACTGTGCAGAATAAACATCTGTAAATTTCCTTTCTGTTTGTATGTATTCTTGAGGGCACAAGAAGGAGTGCATTAGGCTTAAATATTGTTTCTACTGGTATCATCATTGATAATGATGCCGCCTGGGTCTTGTCCAATTCGAGACCTGGCAGCATTACCAATCTCAGTATACCAAAGATCACTCTCTTTCCTACAAGTAATTACTAACACAACTATTTTAATATAATTCTTATAAATTTGCAGGTGATGAAATTTGTGAGGTTCCCCATGATGACCCCAAGACAGTTGGCTGACTTGCTGTTGGTGCCACTTACAATCAAGTACAAGGAGTTCTTTGTTACTCGCATGGCCATTGGAATGTCATTTCATTCAGGTAATATCTTATAAGTTTAGTTATAAATATTGATCTTGTGTCAGTTTATTCTTTGAGAATCTGTTAACTCAAATAAATCTGGAAAGGAAATAATGGAAGGGGAAATAACAAGTCACATTTATTGATTATTGTCTGTAACAGTAGGTGCTACCCTCACTTAAACCTTTTGGGGTTTTCGTTGTACTAGTACGTTTTACGCCCTGGGGTTATTGACGTACTAGTACGCCTAAATTCTAGCACCCTCAAATCAAGCAGAAACAGGCTGTTAGGCCTAGATGTGATAGAATGGGTCTGTGCGGTCAGTGTGAGCAGTATAAAAAAATTCCTCCACCACACAGTGCATAATGAGGAAAAAAAAACTCTGACCGTGTTTTTGGTTTAAAACAGCGACTTTGCAGTGTATTTTCATATGGTATTTATGCTTGTATTCTCGTTTTCTTAGTCTCATTTTATAGAATAGATGATATATTACAGTAATAGAGATAATTTTCACTGGTTTCACGATGACAAGTACCTTGAAACTGAGTGCAAAGTAGCGAAAATGTTTGATTTTGGCCGATGCTCAAGAGTAAACAAATCACACCATGCGTCCAATACACATCAACTGGAGAGTCTAATATTCTAGCACAAGTGTGCTGATATTATTTATACCACTTTTACAATGATGCAGTTGTATACATAACAGTAAATCTTCTATTTTTGTGAGAATAAAAATTAAAAATGGAAAGCAAAAGTAATGTAAGAGGGGCCTGGAGACATGACTAATGAACAGAAAAGATGTTATTTTAGTGCCAGGAATGTCTGCCTTGTTTATTATGGACCCTATTTTGAAATTGACATCGTTTGAAATTTGTGTGAAATTGGTCAAATTGCCATTTTCTGACCACTATTTTGGGTAGTTGAAATTGGTAAATAGGCAGTTTCTTGTACTCAATCGATAGATGATCAGGTTCATGAGTGGCTCGTCCATTTGTGACAACTCCCACTTTGTGTTAGATTCTTTATCTTTTAGCCCCACACCTCTTGCCAACACCTGCACATTCACTTCTCTTACAACCCCATCTATAAATATATTGAACAACCACGGTGACATCACACATCCTTGTCTAAGGCCCACTTTTACTGGGAAATAGTCCCCCTCCCTCCTACACACTCTAACTTGAGCCTCACTATCCTCATAAAAACTCTTCACTGCTTTCAGTAACCTACCTCCTATTCCATACACCTGCAACATCTGCCACATTGCCCCCCTATCCACCCTATCATACGTCTTTTCCAAATCCATAAATGCCACAAAAACCTCTTTACCCTTATCCAAATACTGTTCACCTATATGTTTCGCTGTAAACACTTGGTCTACACACCCCCTACCTTTCCTAAAGCCCCCTTGTTCATCTGCTATCCTGCTTTCTGTCTTACTCTTAATTCTTTCAATAATAACTCTACCATACACTTTACCAGGTACACTCAACAGACTTATTCCCCTATAATTTTTGCACTCTCTTTTGTCCCCTTTGCCTTTATACAAAGGAACTATGCATGCTCACTGCCAATCCCTAGGTACCTTACCCTCTTCCATACATTTTTTTAAATAATAGCACCAACCACTCCTGCTTTTAACTTTTCTATCTTTATCCCATCAATCCCAGCTGCCTTACCTCCTTTCATTTTACCCACTGCCCCACGAACTTTTCCCACACTCACAACTGGCTGTTCCTCACTCCTACAAGATGTTATTTCTCCTTGCCCTATACACGAAATCACAGCTTCCCTATCTTCATCAACATTTAACAATTCCTCAAAATATTCCCTCTATCTTCTTGATACCTCTAACTCTCCATTTAATAACACTCTTCTCCCCTTCATTGTGGATATGTGATGTTGTAGGGGAGACATCTGGGGTACCTTAGGTAGAATCTACAGGATTTTCAGGTGTAAGTCTACTGCCATGGTACACAGTCTTCTTGGCTACCTTTTAAACATTTCATCCAAGTGAAGTTGTTTCATGTGCTTTGATATTTCCTTGTAATATTTTTCATACACCAAATGAAAATTCATTAGCTCTTGTTCTATCACGAAGGTTCATTGTTTTTAGCCCTTTGATTATCTCGTCTGATGATTCACTTAACCTATCTGTAATACCCTGTAAGTTTTTCAGTTACACCTGTTTCATCTTCGTCACTGTTAACTTCACCACTTTCATTATTTATTTGGACTCAGAATAATGCGATAAACGACGAGTGTTTCTTCGTCAGCAATCATCCACTTGTTTGGATTTTTGTCATTAATCCTTTCAGTGGCCATCACGTAGAACTGCATCATTGAGGCCACGGTCCCTCGTGTAGTTCTGCATCATAAGCTCATCTCAATCAGATAAGATGTGAGCAGTAAATTTTGGCCTTGATATGAGAAAGTGGGTCTATGCAGTGAGTGTGCATCATATAAAAAAAATCCTGCCGTACAGTGCACGATGAGAAAAACAAAACTGACACTGTGTATGGTTTAAAATAACAACTTTGAGAGATTTTCTCATATGGTTTTTATTATTTTGTTGGCTATTTTTTGGTATTATTTGATGGAATGGAAGACATATTACTGAAATAGAAATGATTTTAGTTAGTTTCTGAATTGGAAGTACAGTGGACCCCCGAGTAACGAACCAAATTCATTTCAGAAGCCTGCTCAAGTGCCATTACCGAACGAATTTACTCCCTTAAGAAATAATGTCAAGTAGGTTAGTCCATTTCAGACCCCCAAAAATACACTTTCAAAAGCACTTACAATATTATACAGTGGTACATCGGTTAACAATATTTTTTCGTTCCAGAATGCTGTTCAAGTGCCATTACCAAACGAATTTATCTCCATAAGGAATAATGTAAAATAGACTAGTCCTTTTAGACCCCCAAAAATACACTTACAAAAGCATTTAAAAAAATAAACTTACATAAAAGTGCGAGTTTGGGGACCATCGTTAACCGAGGTACCACTGTACTTACATAATTGTACGATTTCCGGGGTGTTCGTAACTCGGAGTCCACTGTACGTAGTTTGAAATTGGGCTCAAAGTAGTGGAAATATTCATTTATTTTTCCAAATTTTCCTGATGGTGGATAAGGGCCCCTACACCCCCAGTCTGTTTTATGGGTTTTTAATAGATCTGATTCAATTATTGGGACACCATAAAACATGACTAATCATTCCTGGTTGTATTTTATTATCTCAGAATTAGAGTAAATCTTCTAATTTTGTGTGATTATGAATTGAAAATGGAAGACAAGTGTAATTTAGGAGAGGCCTGGGGACATGACTGATGAACAGAGGAAATGAGAACAGATTACATAACATAAAAGGTGATATAAAAAAGACCTGGAAACCCCTATGTGAAATTCTAGGAAATAAAAAGATATCCAAAAATAAAACTATCAAATTAACAAAATCAGATGAACCCCTACTCCCACCAACTGAAACAGCAAACAGACTTAATGAATTCTCCACTATAGGAAGGAATCTAGCGAGTAAGATCCCAAGCTCAAACACCCGTCCATCAGACTATCTCACAAATACCTACCGAAATACACTATTCTTAGCTCCAACCAACCCATTAGAAGTCCTGCTCATCATCAGCACCCTTAAAAACAAGGCAGGAGACATAAACAGCTTACCACCTTTTATGTACAAAAAAGCTTCCCAGGTACAGTCATCCCTTGGTTTTCGATTTTAATCCGTTCCAGATGGATCAACTAAAACCAAAATTGGCAAAAACCAAAACTATTTTCCCCATAAGAAATAATGGAAATTCAATTAATCCGTTCCAGAAACACCAGAAGTTTGGAAAAAAAAATTTGTGGGGCCTTAAAGATAGATTTACATGCACAAATGAATGAACTCTATGTGGCACTTAGTAAAGTAAAGTAAATTTTATTTCTTTGCAGATTACAGATTACATAGGTATCGGTAGTTACAATGTAAATTGAGTGCAAGGAGAGCCACTGACATGCCATGGCATTAGGGGCAACTGATGTTGTCTGGAAGGGAAATCCCCCTCCATAAGGACTCTAGGTACCAAGTCCTCATCTGGGGTCACTTCCCTTCTTTGTCTTTTAATCCCACTAGGACCAGCTTGAGAGTCACTGCACACCTGTGGCACTAAATATCTGTCCAGAGAGCTCTGTGTCTGGCGGCTCTTTAACCCTTTGACTGTTTCGGTCGTATATATACGTCTTACGAGCCACTGTTTCGGACGTATATATACAGTAGAACGTCATTTATCACGATAGTTACGTTCCTGAAAAAGTCGTGTTAGATAATTTCGTGTTAAATAATTAAAAAAACTAATGGGAAAAATAGGGTTACGTTCCTGAGAGTCCCCAAAAAGCCAAACAAGTTTTTTTAGACCAACAGATCTTACAAAAATAAAAGTGAATATATAAATTGTAAAAGTAGTTTGTTGGATTATGTATTGGTGGATAAAAGGTTGATATGTAGGCTTCAGGATGTACATGTTTATAGAGGGGCAACAGATATATCAGATCATTATTTGGTTGTAGCTACAGTTAGAGTAAAAGGTAGATGGGACAAAAAGAAAATGGCAACAGCAAGTAAGAGAGAGGTAAAAGTGTATAAACTAAGGGAGGAGGAAGTTAGGGTGTGATATAAGCAACTATTGGCAGAAAGGTGGGATAGTGCAAGTATGAGTAGTGGGGGGGTTGAAGAGAGTTGGGATAGTTTTAAAAATGCAGTATTAGAATGTGGGGCAGAAGTTTGTGGCTATAGGAGGGTGGGTGCAGGAGGAAAGAGGAGTGAGTGGTGGAATGAAGAAGTAAAGGGTGTGATAAAAGAGAAAAAGGTAGCTTATGAGAGGTTTTTACAAAACAGAAGTGTTAATAGAAGAGCAGAGTATATGGAGAGTAAAAGAAAGGTGAAGAGAGTGGTGAGAGAGTGCAAAAGAAGAGCGGATGAAAGAATGGGAGAGGCTCTGTCAAGAAATTTTGCTGAAAACAAGAAAAATTTTTGGAGTGAGATAAACAAGGTAAGAAAGCCTAGGAAACAAATGGATTTGTCAGTTAAAAACAGAGTAGGGGAGTTAGTAGATGGGGAGCTGGAGGTATTGGGTAGATGGCGGGAATATTTTGAGGAACTTTTAAATGTCGATGAAAAAAGGGAGGCGGTAATTTCATGTACTGGCCAGGGAGGTACAACATCGGTTAGGAGTGAAGAAGAGCAGGATGTGAATGTGGGGGAGGTGCGTGAGGCATTACGTAGAATGAAAGGGGGTAAAGCAGCTGGAACTGACGGGATCATGACAGAAATGTTAAAAGCAGGGTAGGATATAGTGCTGGAGTGGTTGGTATTTTTGTTTAATAAATGTATAAAAGAGGGGAAGGTACCTAGGGATTGGCAGAGAGCATGTATAGTTCCTTTATATAAAGGGAAGGGGATAAAAGAGAGTGTAAAAATTATAGGGAATAAGTTTACTGAGTATACCAGGTAAAGTGTATGGCAGGGTTATTATTGAAAGAATTAGAGGTAAGACAGAGAGTAGGATTGCAGATGAGCAAGGAGGCTTTAGAGTGGGTAGGGGATGTGTAGATCAAGTGTTTACAGTGAAGCATATATGTGAACAGTATTTAGATAAAGGTAGAGAAGTTTTTATTGCATTTATGGATTTAGAAAAGGCATATGATAGAGTGGATAGGGGAGCAATGTGGCAAATGTTGCAAGTGTATGGAATAGGTAGTAAGTTACTGAAGGCTGTAAAGAGTTTTTATGAGGATAGTGAGGCTCAGGTTAGGGTGTGTAGGAGAGAGGGAGATTACTTCCAGGTAAAAGTAGGTCTTAGACAGGTATGTGTAACGTCACCATGGTTGTTTAATATATTTATAGATGGGGTTGTAAAAGAAGTAAATGCTAGGGTGTTGGGGAGAGGGGTGGGATTAAATTATGGAGAATTAAATGCAAAATGGGAGTTGACACAGTTACTTTTTGCTGATGATACTGTGCTTATGGGAGATTCTAAAGAAAAGTTGCAAAGGTTAGTGGACGAGTTTGGGAGAGTGTGTAAAGGTAGAAAGTTAAAAGTGAACATAGATAAGAGTAAGGTGATGA
Organism: Cherax destructor; assembly: GCA_009830355.1. Lineage (NCBI taxonomy): Eukaryota > Metazoa > Arthropoda > Malacostraca > Decapoda > Parastacidae > Cherax > Cherax destructor. The sequence continues at coordinate 27,034 of WNWK01017761.1, forward strand.
GGGTATCAAACGATTTAAATAAAGAAAAATTGGATATCATATTGGAGAGAGGGATTATGGAAGAAGTAAATGTTTTCAGATATTTGGGAGTTGACGTGTCAGCGGATGGGTTTATGAAGGAGGAGGTTAACCATAGAATTGATGAAGGAAAAAAGGTGAGTGGTGCATTGAGGTATCTGTGGAGACAAAAAACGTTATCCATGGAGGCAAAGAAGGGAATGAACGAAAGTATAGTGGTACCAACACTCTTATATGGGTGTGAAGCATGGGTTGCAAATGCTGCAGCGAGGAGGAGGCTGGAGGCAGTGGAGATGTCCTGTCTAAGGTGTAAATATTATGCAGAAAATTCGGAATGTGGAAATTAGGAGAAGGTGTGGAGTTACTAAAAGTATTTGTCAGAGGGCTGAAGAGGGGTTGTTGAGGTGGTTTGGTCATTTAGAGAGAATGGATCAAAGTAGAATGACTTGGAGAGCGTATAAATCTGTAGGGGAAGGAAGGAGGGGTAGGGGTCGTCCTAGAAAAGGTTGGAGGGAAGGGGTAAAGGAGGTTTTGTGGGCGAGGGGCTTGGACTTCCAGCAAGCATGTGTGAGCGTGTTGGATAGGAGTGAATGGAGACGAATGGTTTTTGGGACATGACGGTCTGTTGGAGTGTGAGCAGGGTAACATTTTGTGAAGGGATTCAGGGAAACCAGTTAATTGATTTAGTTGGACTTGAGTCCTGGAAATGGGAAGTACAATGCCTGCACTTTAAAGGAGGGGTCTGAGATAGTGACAGCTGGGAGGGACTATTCTCAGCTGTCGTATCTGAGCTCCTCTGCAAAGACAGTGATTATGTATGAGTGTGGTGAAAGTGTTGAATGATGATGAAAGTATTTTCTTTTTGGGGATTTTCTTTCTTTTTGGGTCACCCTGCCTCGGTGGGAGACGGCCGACTTGTTGAAAAAAAAAAAAAAAAAGTTCATTATCGTGATGTATTATATGTTGTTTTTACTGCTTAAGACTACAAATGTAATAGAACTAATAGTATTTACCTTAAATTGTGGGTGTTGCTGTTTGTGGATGATTGTGAAGAGAGTGGAGAGTTATGCTGTGGCCCTACTAGGCTGAGGTGGATAGTAGAAGTTCTTGAGCTGAAGTCGATGGTTGAACTGAGTGTCTAACTTTAAGTCAGTCAAGTCAGTCAGTAAGTCAGTCAGTCAGTCATTCAGTAAGTCAGTCAAGCCATTCAGTAAGTCAAGCCATTCAGTAAGTCAGTCAAGTCATTCAGTAAGTCAGTCAAGTCATTTAGTAAGTCAGTCAAGTCATTTAGTAAGTCAGTCAAATCATTCAGTAAGTCAGTCAAGTCATTCAGTAAGTCAGTCAAGTCATTCAGTAAGTCAGTCAAGTCATTCAGTAAGTCAGTCAAGTCATTCAGTAAGCCAGTCAAGTCATTCAGTAAGTCAGTCAAGTCATTCAGTAAGTCAGTCAAGTCATTCAGTAAGTCAGTCAAGTCATTCAGTAAGTCAGTCAAAGTCATTCAGTAAGTCAGTCAAGTCATTCAGTAAGTCAGTCAAGTCATTCAGTAAGTCAGACACACAAACTTATGTTTACATATTTTTATGTGTACAAAGTAACACTTCATTACGGCCACGGGTTATGTCTTGTCTAATATCTTTGTTTTCTTCGTTAATTCAAGATCAAAACATAATTCACTCTCTCTTATTCTTCACAAACACAGCTGGCTTGTAGCCAGGACTTCTTGACGCGTATGAAATACGTACGAATGCTGGGATGGTGGGGTCCGTGGTGGCTGGGTAAGGCGGGTGGTGTCTGCTGAACCACAACAACAAGACTGCTTGTGAGAATGGTTATTTGTTTTTCCTTCCCACAAACTGTAAGTAAGTTTATTCAGGTATACACAGATACAGTTACGAAGATTATCATACATAGCAGCATATGTGTAGAGAACCTAGGATAACCCAAAAAAGTCAGAGTGACAGTATTTCCATTGACTGACTTTTTTTGGGTTATCCTAGGTTCTCTACACATATGCTGCTATGTATGATAATGTATGTAACTGTACTCACCTAATTGTGGTTGCAGGGGTCGAGACTCAGCTCCTGGCGCCGTGTATCTGAATAAACTTACAGTTTGCAGGAAGGAAAAACAAATTCCCTTTTCCTCAAAGCATGAGGATTCTTAGGCAGTAAATAACCATGGGCTTACACTTGAAATCACCTGATGCATTACCGAAAAGGAGCAAGGTGAAGCGATCCTTTGCTGTCTTGAAGCCTGGTGCACTTTTCTCTTGCTGACTGATATAAGTTCGTGTTGGCATTTTCTTCCAGAAAACACTTGTCTCGTCAGCATTAAACACTTGATGTGGCTCATAGCCACCCTTAGTAGGACCCCCACTGACTCAATGGTTTAACCCACCGCAGGCGACCGCGCGCTCAAAATTTTTCCCCTCCTGCCGAACCGTGTAATATCATCTTTACGTCGTGTAAGATGATAATGTGTCGCAAATCTTAAATCGTGCAATACCCGTAACGTGCAACATAATCTCGTGCTAAATAACGTTCTACTGTACTCACAAATTCTAGCGGCTTCAAATCAAGCGGGAGAAAGCTGGTAGGCCCACATATGAGAGAATGGGTCTGTGTGGTCAGTGTGCGCTGTATAAAAAAAATCCTGCAGCACGCAGTGCATAATGAGAGAAAAAAACTCTGACCGTGTTTTTGGATTAAAATGCCGTCTTTGAGGTGTATTTTCGTATAGTATTTATGGTTGTATTCTCTTTTTTATGGTCTCATTTGATAGAATGGAAAAAATACTACAGAAATATAGATGATTTTGATTAGTTACATGATGAAAACGACCTTGAAATTGAGCTCAAAGTAGAGGAAATGTTCGATTTTTGCAAATGTTCAAGAGTAAACAAATCACCCCACGTGTCCAATACACATCAATTGGTGAGTCTAATATTCTTTCACACGTGCACTGATATTATTTATACCATTTTTACAATAATGCAATAGTCTGCATAACGGTAAATCTTCTAATTTTTTTGTGAATAAAAAATCAAAATAGAAAGCAAGAGTAATATAAGAGGGGCCTAAAGACGTGACTAATGAACAGATAACATCCTATTTTAGTGCCAGGAATGTCTGCATTGTTTATTCTGGACCCTATTTTGAAATTGACAACTTTTTTATTTTGCATGAAATTGGCCAAATTGCCAATTTCTGACCACTTTATTGGATAGTTGAAATTGGTAAATTGGTGGTTTCTTGTACTCAATCGATAGAACAAATGGAGTTGTAAAGAAATAGCTGTGAGTTTGGTCGACTGAAACAATGGAATTGGCCGAAAATAGGGCTCAAAGTCGGCGAAATTGCCGATGCGTATATATTGCCGAGATCACTAACTTCGCGAGAGCGTAATTCCGTAAGTTTTCCATCCAATTTCATACTTTTGGTGTCATTACCATCGGGAAAAGATTCTCTATTATTTCATAAGAATTTTTTTTTTTTTTAATTTTGCGACAACAGGAGAGCACTCAGGATTAGGGGTTGCGACAGTCAAAGGGTTAAAATGTCCCTAAAATGGGAAAAGAGATTGTCATTGAACATGTTGATGAGACGGATTGCAACATCTTTGTCAGGGTGATGTTCCTCCACAAATGAATGCACCCTACTCCACATTCCACAAATCTCCTTAATCTCTGAAGAAGGCACCTTACATCTCTCTTCCTCCACTGAAGCAATTTTCTTGCATCTCTTCAGTGGTTAGATCTTCATTGTGGTCCTCCACCAACTCTTCCACATCCTGGCTACTCACATCCAACCCCATGCAATTCCCCAATAATAATAATAATAATAATAATATAATAATAATAATAATAATAATATTTTTATTTCGATGCAAGTTACAAGTATAAATAATTATTTGTAGTTACAATTATAAAACTGTAATGCAAGGAGAGCCACTGGCATGCCATGGCATTAGGGGCAGCTTATTCTAAAGACTTATTCACTAAGTACTTAATAATAGAGAAATTGATTGAGTTTATTCTAGTTATATATTATTTCAAATTACAATATGATTATACATACTATTAAAAGACAATACTAGAGAAATTTATTGAGTTTCTTCTAGTTATATATTTTATTTCAAATTAACAAAATGATGATACTATACTATTTTAAATGACAATATGATGATATGAAATTGCAACAAGTGTTAAGGAGGATGACAATATAAAACTGAGATTATCTTAAGTAAAATAACATTGGGTTTGAAAGTTTGTTACAGTATGAGTATTTAGTATAGGGTGAGTAGGTGATTTTTGAGAAGAGTCTTGAATTGATTTTCCGACAAGGTTAACTTAATATTTACTGGTAATGAATTCCAGATTCTGGGGCCCTATATGTGCATAGAATTTTTACATTGGTTAGTATGGACTCTGGGTATGTCAAATAGTGATCTGTGTCTTGTGTCGTGGTCGTGGGACCTATTAAAGTTGTTGAGGAGAATTTTGAGCGGAGGGTTGATATTAGCATGTAGAGTTTTATGTATGTAGAAGGCACATGAATAGGTATGAATATTTTTTACGGTGAGTAGTTTTAAAGTTTTGAATATAGGTGGATTATGCTGTCTAGAGTGGGAATTTATCATCATCCTGACTGCAGCCTTTTGCTGGGTTATGAGTGGTCTAAGGTGATTTAATGTTGTTGAGCCCCATGCACAGATTCCATAGGTGAGATAAGGGTAGATAAGAGAATGATATAGTGCAGTGAGAGCTGGTTGTGGCACATAATAGTGTATCTTAGATAATATACCTACTATCTTTGAGATTTTCTTGGATATTTGTTGTATGTGTGTTTGGAATTTAAGACTACTGTCAAGGTGGATTCCTAGGAATTTTCCTTCTGTGAGTCTTGTGATGGGTGAACCATTGAGCGTTATGTTAAGTGGAACATTTGTAGCTTTGTTTCCAAACTGAATGAAATAGGTCTTGTCAGTATTGAGAGTAAGCTTATTTGTCTTCATCCATTTTGATATTTTCTGTAATTCGGCATTAACTGTGTTGGCTAGTATGACTGGATTTGGGTGAGAGAAGACATATGTTGTGTCATCTGCAAATAATATGGGTTTGAGTAGTTGTGATGCCACAATACTTTCCACAACTTCCATAGGCTCCTAAGGGTCAGCCCCAAACCCTTCAAAATCCCTTTCTGGGACACAATCTGGCCACAACTTTCTCCAAGCAGAGTTCATCGTCCTGTAAGTCACTCCCTGCCAAGCTTTATCTATAAGGCCTATGCAATGGAAGACATTGAAGTGATCCTTCCAGAACTCTTTTAGGGTCAATGCAGAGTCATTGGTCATATCAAAGCACCTTTGAAACATTGCTTTGGTGTACAGTTTTTTGAAGTTTGCAATGACCTGCTGGTCCATGGGCTGGATGAGAGGAGTGGTGTTAGGAGGCAAGAACTTCACTGTTACAAATTTGAAATTCTTAGACATTTGGTCTTCCAAGTCTCGAGGATGACCAGGAGCATTGTCCATTACCAGGAGGCACTTAAGTGGCAATTTATTTTCCAATAGATATTTCTTCACACTGGGGCAAAGCACTTGATTAAACCATTCCAGGAAAATTTCCCTAGTGACCCATACCTTAGCATTAGACTTCCACATCACACACAATTTACTCTTGTCAACACTGTATTTCTTGAACACACTGGGATTTTCAGAGTGATACACCAGTAAAGGCTTCACTTTGAAATCCCCATTAGCGTTACCACACAACATTAGAGTTAGCCTGTCTTTCATAGGCTTGTGTCCTGGCATTGCCTTTTCCTCCTGCGTGATGTAGGTCCTCCTTGGCATTTTCTTCCAAAAGAGGCCTGTTTCGTCACAATTAAACACTTGTTGGGGTTGGAATTCTTCTTCCTCTACATATTCTTTAAAGTCACACACAAATTTTTCAGCCCCATGTTTATCTGAACTGGCACCCTCACCATGCCTTACAACACTGTGTATGCCACTTCGCTTCTTGAAGTTTTCGAACCAACCTTTGCTGGCCTTAAATTCATCAACATCAACACTGGTTCCAGGCATTTTCTTGACAAGATTGGCATGCAACTGCCTTGCTTTTTCACATATGATGGATTGCACAACACTATCACATGCTAGCAGTTTTTCGTTTATCCACACCAATAACAATTTCTCCATATTTTCAATTGTTTGTGATCTCTGTTTCGTTATCGTATTCACCCCTTTTGCAACATTAGCTTCCGTGATTTCTTTTCTCTTCGCCACAATGGAACTGATGGTTGATGGGTTTTTCTTGTATATCCTGGCGAGCTCGTCAATACGTACACCACTATCATATTTTTCTATTATTTCTTTCTTCATTTCTACAGTGTTCCTCACTTTCTTTACCAAAGAACTGGCACTAGGAGCTTTCTTTGGGCCCATGGTAGCTTATTTAGTAGTCACACACAATAATCAAGGGCCAAAAACAATGAATTGTTAATAAATGTTTTGTATGAACTCCTGGGGTGATGTTCACTCAAGCATAAACAATGCTAGACTGTGTGACAATGTGCATGGGAGGTGCGTGGGTGGCGGGCCTACGGTCTTTGTATGTGCGCGGCACTGGTGTACAGGTTCCGTACCATCGGCGAAAACTGAGACAATTTTTCCACGAAAAAAGTGAGCAAAAACCAAAATCGGTGAAAACTGAGACAATCGAAAACCAAGGGATGACTGTACTGTCACCAATTATTGCAGCACTCTTCAACAAATCCATTGAATCCTCCACCTTCAAGTTTGTCTGATCACCTCCTTTGTGGATCGGGGGGACCCTCGCTATTTTGAGAATTCCCATCAATTCTCAAAATAGCGAGGGTCACCCCGATCCACAAAGGAGGTGATCAGACAGACTTAAATAATTATAGACCAATATCTAACTTACCTCTGCTCTCTAAAATCTTTGAAAAATTTATTCATAGGCAGATCTATTCCTACCTCGTCTCACATAACATACTCAGTCCCTGTCAGTTTGGATTCAGGACTAACAAAAACACTAATGATGCTATTATACACATGCTAGAACTAATATAGTACACCGCTCTTGAGAAGAAAGAAGTCCCACTGGGAATCTTCATAGATTTACGTAAAGCTTTTGATACAGTTGACCATGATTTACTGCTTTCAAAATTAGCACACTATGGTATAAGAGAGCACTCACTCAACTACCTAAAGTCATACCTTAGTAACAGAAGCCAATACTGTACGTGTACACAAATGGAGCTAACTCTTCCACACAACAAATTACAGTCGGTGTCCTGCAAGGAAGTGTCCTTGGACCACTCTTCTTCCTCATTTACATCAATGACCTACCGAATGCATCGCTACTACTCAAACCCATATTATTTGCAGATGACACTACATATGTCTTCTCTCACCCAAACCCAGTCATACTGGCCAACACAGTAAATGCTGAATTACAGAAAATATCTACTTGGATGACGACTAACAAGCTTACTCTCAATACTGACAAAACCTATTTCATTCAGTTTGGAAACAGAGCTTCAAATGTCCCACTTAACATAACGCTTATCCCCTTGACTGTTTTGGTCATATATATACGTCTTACGAGCCACTGTTTCGGACGTATTAATACGCATAAATTCTAGCAGCCTCAAATCAAGCAGGAGAAAGCTGGTAGGCCCACATGTGAGAGAATGGGTCTGTGTGGTCAGTGTGCGCAGTATAAAAAAAATCGGGGAGCCAGTGGTACATTGTGGGAACGCCATTTCAGTAGTCCTTGTTCAGCATGCCTAGCGGTTTTTTTTTTGTTTTTTGTTTTTTAGTAGTTCGTCCGGTTCTTGAACCCCGGACCCCAGTGGTTGATTCGCGCCTCATACCACTGGGCTACAGTTTGGATGTATTGTTTTTTTTTAAGTAGTTCGTCCGGGTCTCGAACCCCGGACCCCTGTGGTGAGAGTCGCGCCTCTCTTCACAGGGCTACAGTTTAGAAGTATTTTTTTTTTTTTTTTTTTTTTAGTTCGTCCGGGTCTCGAACCCCGGACCCCAGTGGTAAGAGGCGCGACTCTCACCACTGGGGTACAGAAATATCTGACTAGGGGTGAATCTGGGACTCTTCTCTTCCCAAGTGATAGCTCTAACACAGATGGAAGTGTCAGTGAAGATGAATTTCATGGTTTTGAGGAGTTTGTGACCGAAAGCAATGCCCAGGATACCAGAAGGAAGGAAGGAAGAAAGAAAGAAAGGAAGGAAGGAAGAGATGAGAGGAAGGAAGGAAAGAAGAAAGAAAGAAAGGAAGGAGAGATGAGAGGAATGAAGGAACAAAAGAAGTAAAAAAGGAAGGAAGAAAAAAAGGAAGGAATGAAGGAAGAAAGGAAGGCAGGAAGGAAGAGATGAGAGGAAGGAAGGAAGAGATGAGAGGAAGGAAGGAAGGAAATAAGTAAGAAAGGAAGGAAGGAAGAAAGGAAGCTAGGAAGGAGGTTGTGGGGAAGAAGACATGCAACCCCTTTTGTGTTGACAGGTTGACAGCAGTGAGTGTGGTGAGTAATGGTATATAATATGTCATTTTGACAGCTGCCTTACCCTGACTCAACAAATTTAGATGTCCACACACACACACACACACAGCTTCAAGCGCTAAGGAAAGTTGATGGAAAGTGTCCAGTCATTATATATGTGTATATATATTATAGAACAATAGCAATAGGTGGGTAGGTAAGTAAGTAGGTAGGTAAGTAAGTAGGTAGGCAAGTAGGTAAGTAAGTAGGCAAGTAGGTAGGCAAGTAGGTAAGTAAGTAGGTAGGCAAGTAGGTAAGTAAGTAGGTAGGCAAGTAGGTAGGTAAGTAGGTAGGAAGGACTGTGGGGAAGAGGAGCATGGGACCCCATGGGTGTTGACAGGCAGAGGGTGGTGAGTGATGGTATAATATGTCATTTTGACAGCAGCCGCACCCTGACTCCGCATATTTATAAGTCCACACACTCACAACAACCAGCTTTCAGAAGCTAAATATCCGTTCTATGAAGTGTCCAGTGACTGTATATGTGTATATATAGAAACCAGAAGGAAGAAAGGAAGGAAGGAGGAGATGAAAGGAAGGTAGGTAGGTAGGAATGTAGGAAAGCATGTAGGAAGGCATGTAGGAAGGAAGGCATGTAGGAAGGAAGGCAGGAAGGAAGGCAGGAAGGAAGGAAGGTAGGAGGAAGGTAGGAAGGAAGGTAAGAAGGAATGTAGGAAGGAAGGAAGGAATGACGACCCAGAAACAACAACCTGCTTCCAGAAGCTAATAGCAATTCTATGAAGCGTCCAGTGATTATATATGCGTATATATAGAAACCAGAAGGAAGGAAGAAATGAAGGACGAGATGAAAGGAAGTAATGTAGGAAGGAAGGAAGGAAGGACGGAATGATGACCCAGACACAACCACCAGCTTCCAGAAGCTTATAGCAGTTCTAGACACGTGTCCAGTGACTGTGTGTGTATATATAGAAACCAGAAGGAAGGACGAGATGAAAGGAGTAAGGAAGGAAGGTAGGTAGGAAGGAAGTTAGGAAGGTAGGTAGGTAGGAAGTGTTATCACTTATCTTGACTAACTCGTCAGAACACTGGTAGTAGAATGGTAGCATAGGTGAAGTGATACGGCCGTAGACTAGGCTTGGGTTTATTGTCGAATAGGGCAAGTGTACACGGGGGTACAGAGGGTATGTGAGGAGACCGGAACCCAGCTGGGTAGGACCTGTTTCAGTGAAGTAGGCCGCAAGAGTGAGGAAGAAACATGGCTGCCCAGCCCGACCTTGATAGGCCTATAGATGGCAGCACCGTAGTGCCGCGCAGTTTGAAAGAGCCTCTTAATAGGCTGTTTACATCCGCTCGGCCACCTACCGCGTGTCGTCTCGACACGACAATACTGGCGGGCACGAAGGTGTAAACGAGCAAACAAAGTTACCCAGGGGAAACTGGCTTCCGGTCACCTGACATTTACATATACGGTCTGAACATTGCCGGTGCGGGCCGGAAAAACTCTCCCACTTCAAGAGTCGGGGAAGAGAAAATCGGCCTGCCCGTACAGCTGGACGGAGGACAGAACAAGCCGATGTTGGCACAGAAACTAGAGTCTTCTATATACAGGTTGTCCACAGGGCCAGACATCAACTTAACTGCACATCCTTGAGCGCTGGACCATCCTCACATCTGCAAACAATGACTGACAGTAGCATTTCCTAAGGTGTGACATTTAACTCAAAATGGCGATACTGCCCCTTACCTTTATTCAGGCTTTACAAGACACACTGGGTGCACATACTCACAATAACATTATTTCCATGGAATTCATTATACTACGGGTACCCTGCTAGAATAAATTTTACATATTTACATGGTGTTGTCCACCCTGACTCCATTATTTACTAACTTTACAATGTATGCGCATTAATCCCCATTTCTGCAAGCAAACAATTAGCGTAGCTAGCGTAGGAGTCGGACAAGTCGGTCGGTATGTCAATGTCACAGAAATGTACTGCTGTCCTGGGTCTCAGGCCATACGTATGGATCCTTACAGGATTGCCATCTGTCATAGTGGTAGCGGGTTAAGAACTAAACGGGTTGTCACTAGTTTGAGTCTGATTGTGGCTTTGCAATGCCCTTTATTCCAGCTCTGCTTCGGCTTGCACATGATCAATATACTTCATGTGGTCAAGGTGAGCTTCTCTGATAGTTCCGGTAGCTATCTCCCTCACCTCGAACTTATTGCCGCGGAGCTGTCGTAGGACACGGTAAGGACCGACAAACTTGGGGACAAGTTTATGCATACCAGGGGTCTGCGTCGGGTTGAGCAACATAACTTTGCAACCTGGTTCCACCTTACTTTCCTTAGCGTGGGCGTTGCGATCATACGTGAACCTATCTGTGGCTTTTATTAGGTTCTCACGTACTCGCTGGAAGACAAGCTGTGTGGTCCGCATCTTAACTATACCAGTGTTATCGGTGTCATAGGTTGGACTAGGCGGAGCAAACAGGATTTCGTACGGTAAACGCTTATCATAGCCGTACAAGGCAAAATGGGGTGTCTCGCCAATCGAGCTGTTGAGGGAAGAGTTCAATGTACACTGAACATCTGGAATAGCCTCATCCCATGTAGTACAACTCTGATTAACGGTTACTCTGAGCACCTCCAGGACTTTGCGGTTTGTACGTTCAGCAAGACCATTACTCGCGGGGTGACGTGGAGCTACTGGTGCTTGGTGAATGTCAAACCTGGTACAAAGATCCTTCATCATGGCATTTATGAACTCCAACCCATTGTCTAACAGGAGAACACGTGGGCAGGTATGACAGAGAATGATATGCTCACGGAAAGCATTTGCGACTGTCTCGGCCATTTTGTCAGGGATGGGTACTAACTCGCAGTACCGCGTCAAGTTATCTACCATTACAAGCAGGTGTTTATTACCTTTCTCCGAGGTCGAGAAATTCATCAACAGGTCGACAGAAGTTCTCTCCCAGGGCTCCTTTGTAATGGGATACTTCAGAATGGGATTGGGACCCGTGACAGTACCCTTGTGTTGTAAGCAAACGACACACTGGTGTACATACTTGGCAATTTCCGCTGCCATCTTAGGCCAGAAATATTTAATTCTAGCCTGTTTGATGCTGTGGTCCTTCCCGGGGTGCGCTGCGCCTGGGACATCGTGGATCAACTTGAGAGTTGCGGGTACCAGGGACTCCGGTATCACCAGTTTGTGTACGGTTCTGCTGGGGTCCACTAGTCGAGCGACACGACACAGTACTCCTTGATTGACCACTAAGTCTGTCAGCGGAACGGGCGACTTGACCCGCGGGCCAACGTCCTCCTTGGTTAGGAATCGAAGGACTGGTGACCACACCGGGTCCTGCCGTTGGGCTCTCTCTAGGTCCTCGACGGAGAACGAGTTCTCTGTACTGACAAAGGCTATATGCCTCGACAAGGCGTCAGCCACGACATTTTGCTTACCCGGTACATAGCAGACTTCGGGATTGTAGTCGTTAAAGGTGAGAGACCACCGAGCATGTTTCCCAGAGAGATTCTTGTTTGCAAAAAGGGATAATAACGGCAGATGTTCCGTGTAAATCTTGATAGGATACTGGTAAATAATGTCTCTGAAGTGGTTCAAAGCCCAAACGATGGCTAAGGCTTCTAGCTCTGTCACAGAGTAATTGATTTCAGCTTTGGTAAGAACACGGCTAGCATAAGCTATTGGCTGTTGCTTACCATTAGATTCCTGCGACAAGACTGCACCGATGCCAACTTTGCTGGCATCTGTTGTCAAGGTGAACGCTTTGGTGAAATCAGGGAATCTAAGGACTGGGGCTGATGTTAACCTATTTTTAAGTGTGAGGAAAGCTCTTTCTTGGTCATACGTCCACTCAAAGGGGACATCTTTCTTAAGGAGCTGTGTCACGGGTGCAGCTATGGTGGAGAAACCGGCTATGAAAGTGCGGTAGAATCCGGCTAGGCCTACGAAGGAGCGGACAGTATCTGCCGTCGTAGGTCTTGGGAACTTTCGCACAGCCAAGATTTTAGACTCGTCTGTCTTGATGCCGCTCTGAGTCACTACGTGGCCCAGAAACTTTATTTCCTGCTTAAGGAACTGGCATTTTGAAAGCTTCACCTTAAGATTAGCCTTGGCTAGTTTTTCCAGTACCTGTTCAAGTTTTACTAGATGAGTAGGAACATCTTGGGACATCACAATGAGATCGTCTAGGTAGACCATGAGCATGCCACCTAGGAGAGTACGAAAAATCGTTGTCATTAAACGACTGAACGTGATCGGGCTTCCACGCAAGCCGAAAGGCATTCTCTTGAACTGATAATGACCAGTAGGCGTAGAGAACGCTGTTAGTTCTTTGCTTTGGTCATCAAGAGGGATCTGCCAAAACCCTTGAAGAAGATCAAGAGTCGAAAAGACCTTGTTATCGCCAATGTTCTGTAACAGGTCATTCAGAACTGACAATGGAAATCAGTCTGGGATGGTACAGGCATTCAGTTTCCTGTAATCGATAACAGGACGCCATGTTCCATCTTTCTTGGGAACTAGGATTAGAGGGGCATTCCACGGGGAAATGGACTCCTCGATAACTCCATTGCGGAGCATCTTTGCAATGAGTTCGTCAGCAAAAACTCTTTGTGCATGCGGCAAACGATACGCAGGCACGTAAATGGGTTTAGTACCTAAACTTAATGATTTCTTCTCCACCTTAGGTAAAAAGCTGGCAAGCAAAATCCCAAGTTCAAATACTCCACCTAACGACTATCTCACTGGCACCTATCCGAACACACTATTCCTAGCCCCAACCAACCCAATAGAAGTTTCACTTATAATCAACACATTAAAAAACAAAGCAGGTGACCTAAATAACTTACCACCTTATATATACAAAAAAGCCTCTCAAGTTCTCTCACCAATTATTGCAACACTCTTTAACAAATCCATTGAATCCTCTACCTTCCCATCAATACTCAAAATAGCGAGGGTCACCCCAATACATAAGGGAGGAGATCAAGCAGACCTGAATAACTACAGACCGATATCTAACTTACCCCTTCTCTCCAAAATTTTTGAAAAATTAATTCATAGACAAATATATTCCTACCTCACCTCCAACAACGTACTCAACCACTGTCAATTTGGATTCAGGCCTAATAAAAATACAAATGATGCCATTATACACATGTTAGAAATAATTTACACCGCCCTTGATAAAAAAGAAATCCCAGTGGGAATCTTCATTGATTTACGTAAAGCTTTTGATACAGTTGACCATGATCTGTTACACTTAAAATTATCACACTATGGTATAAGAGGACACTCCCTAAACTACCTAAAATTATACCTTAGCAACAGAAACCAATATGTGTACACAAATGGAGCTAGCTCCAACACGCAAACTATTACCGTAGGTGTCCCACAGGGAAGTGTTCTTGGCCCACTACTCTTTCTCATTTACATTAACGACCTACCAAATGCATCTCAACTACTCAAACCCATACTTTTTGCAGATGACACTACATACGTTATCTCTCACCCAAGCCCAGACACACTAGCCAACACTGCAAATACTGAATTGCAGAAAATATCTACCTGGATGATGACCAACAAACTTACTCTCAATATTGATAAAACCTATTTTATCCAGTTTGGGAACAGAGCTACAAACGCACCACTTAACATAATGATAAACGGGTCCCCTATCACAAAACTCACAGAGGGAAAATTCTTAGGAATCCATCTTGACAGTGGCCTCAAATTTCAGACACATATACAACAAATCTCCAAGAAAGTCTCAAAGACCATGGGAAATACTATCCAAGATACGGTACTATGTTCCACAACCAGCTCTCCTTACCCTATATCACTCACTCATTTACCCCTACCTCACCTATGGAATCTGCGCATGGGGCTCTACATCAATAACTCATCTCAGACCACTAATAACACAACAAAAGGCAGCAGTTAGAATGATAACAAACTCTCACTCCAGGCAACATACTCCACCAATATTCAAAAACCTAAACTTACTCACCATACAAGACATCCATACTT
>WNWK01017762.1:0-41645 GCA_009830355.1 Cherax destructor
TTTAACATGCTCCAAATAAAGGTTACGTACTCTTTGCATGCAACACAAACAGTTCATCAGGGCCTGAGGATTTGTTAGGTTTCAATTTCTCTATTTGCCTGAGGACCATGTCACTAGTTATCCCAATCGAGCATAGTCTATTATCTTCCTGTTCTACATAATTTATTATTTCTAGAATTCTGCTGGTATCTTCCTGAGTAAAAACTGAGAGGAAGTAAGTATTGAAAATTTCTTAGATCTGTCCTGAGTTACTCTAAGTGGGCCTATCTTGTCCCTAATCTTACTTCTGTATACCTGAAAGAACCCTTTTGGGTTAGTCTTCGAATCCCTTGCGACCTTGTCCTCATAATCCTTTTTTGCTTTTCTTATTCCTTTTTTTATTTCTCTCTTTAATTGAAAATATTTATTTCTTATCTGTCCATCCCCTCTTTTGATACGCCTATATATGCCTCTCTTTCGACCAATGAGATGTTTTAATCTATTGTTCATCCATTTTTGTTAGATCTAATTTCCCTACTAGGAACAAAAGTTGTCTGGGCAGCTAGAACTACGCTCAGGAAAACGTCATTTTGGCAACCAAAACCACCTACCTGACCCATAGTCAGGTCATCCCAATTTAGCCACCTAGGTAATTTCTCAGCCCCATGAAGTCGGCTACACGAAAGTCTGGAGCAGAGACTTGATTGCAGTTACCTGGGTAATTCCATGATATATTGAAACTAAGTGATTTGTGATCGCTTTCCTCAAGCTCTTCATTAACCTCAAGATTATTAATTAGTGATTCTTTGTTAGCAAAAACCAAATCAAGCAAGTTGCTTCCTCTAGTTGGTTCTGTCACAAACTGTTTTAAAAAACAATCCTGAACTGTATCAAGAAAGTCACTAGACTCAAGATTTCCTGTCACATTGTTCCAATCAATTTGTCTAAAGTTAAAATCTCCCATTAACACAACATTTTCATATCTAGACGCCTTATGAATTTCGTCCAATAGCAGCTTACTGCGCTCCCTATCCAGACTTGGGGGCCTGTAAATCACACCCAAAATTAATTTTTCACGACCCTCGAGAAACTCTAGCCAAACAGATTCTGTGTCCGATGTTTCTAATCTTATACCTTGTCTAACACAACAATTTAAATTATCTCTGACTTACATTGCCACTCCACCACCCTTCCTGTTGACCCTATCAGTGTGGAATAGTTTGTAACCCTGAATGTTGCACTCGGAAGGCATTTCTCTATCTTTCAGGTTGAACCAGGTCTCTGTTATAGCAATCATATATATATTACCTGCACTTGCAAGTAATCTTAGCTCATCTATCTTATTTCTTAGACTGCTACTATTTGTATAGTAAACCTTAAGGAAGCTAGTCACACGTTGCCCTCTACTATCTCTCTTTGTTTGTTGATCAATTGCTTTGCATTTACTAGCAACTTTATTTTGAATCTAATCTTTTAAACATATCCCTGGGGTATCCTGGTAATATCTGCTGTTTCCAACCCTAATACTACAGCCTGATTGTTTCCCACAAACACCCATACCTCTATAATATATCAGTTTAAAGTCCTAGACAAGTCTCCAATGACCCCCTCAATCGAATCGGCTAATGCAACCACTCCAGCCCCAGAGAGATGAACCCCATCCCTTGCATACATATCACGTTTGCCATAGAATTTGTCCCAGTTATCAATGAATGGTATTGCAAGTTCCTTGCAATACCTATCTAGCCAGCAATTTATACCAATGAAGCAGATTTTTTCCCTCCATGGTTAGATGAAGTATTTTGAGACTTTCTTATAAGTCATCTTAACTACGATATCATTACTCATTGGAAAAGTGTAACAACTGCTCTCTGGAAGCTTGGGGGGGGGGTACAGTCCTACCACGGGGTTATGAAACCTAATATTACAGGCTTAATAAGAGCTATATTGAGATTTTAAAATATATTTACTTTGCAGAAAATACTTTCACTGTTCAAAGTGAAAGCCAAGCCTTCTTTTAATAAACCAATCATCACAAAGTTTGAAGCCTCTCAGAAGAGGTGTTCTTCAATAATTGCTCTGAATTCAATGATTAAACTAATTTCTTTTAAAATTTCGCCAATTTTCAAATTTGCAGGTAATCGTTCCAAACATTTACTGTGTCATCGCTTTTATGGAATGCATTAGCGTTATTTTTGAAGCCAATAAAAGACTAAACTTTCTTAAGTAAAAATGGAAATCATTATCACAATTTATTTAGTAAAAAAAATTACATTGATACTTATTATGCAGACCAATAACAACGTGAGTCTCGCTCTCTGAAAAACACACCAGGGTGAAAAATTGAGTTAAATCAGAGGACATTCTCAGTTTATCGCACAGATTCCAAGTTTTATAAGCGACTGTAGCACATGACACATTTGCCCACAGAGAAACTAAATTTAATGTCTACTCTCCTGTCTGTAAGATCCATCAGCTGTTAAACATTAAAGCCATTCATGCCAGGTACAGTCAAAGATATTTAACTTGATTTAACAGAAATAATAATTTTACACTATCTTAAACAAAAATTGGCAGAAGTTCACCTGGAACTTCTGCCACCTCGAATTCGGAGGCTTAATTTTTATGAACGTTTGAGGATGTACAGCAGATGATATTGTAAGTTAATAGAGCCATTTTAGGAAGTTAGCAACAGGTTTTGCAGCTATGGTTATAGTGCTCTGCTCACCTCAATTGTTCATAGAATTTTGTCCTAGTTACTGTACACTATTACAGATATTTGAAACCTATCGGATGAAGCCTTTTTCAGTTATGGAAGAAATAAACTCTGAACTTTCAAGGAAGAAAATAATAAAGATAATTATATTACAATATTAGTGTTTTATTTTATATTCCAATACGTTGTCTTTTTATTGGAAGATTATATAACATTGCATTACATAATATAATATTGCAGATTATATAATATTGCAGTCTGCAAGCTAATGTTGCAAATTTGATGTAATTTTGCATTGTAGCAATAAACTATTTTGCATTGCACTACGCAATTGTATATGTTTGTACAAAATCTTATGCAGCAGAGTGCTACCTTATATTGAGGTACCTCTTATATTAAAGTATGCTAAATTATACACCTGTAAATTAATACACCAATAGTCATTTTGCATTACGTTACTCTATAGTATGATGCAGTATTCTATCTCATTTTGCTAAACTGCAGAACGCTTTCATATTGTGCAATACCGCAGTACTCTGTCTTATACAGCAATAAATCAGCTTGCAACATTATGCTGCACTACGCTGTCTTCAACTGTAATATTACAGAATGTAACTTAATGCAATGTACTCATTTATATTATAATATTGCATATAAATAACATGATACAGTAGTGTGCATGTTAATTGGGACAGTGATGAAATAAGACATTTATTTGGAAAATTAATGGTTTTCTTAAATACATGGAAACGATATGACAGATAATTGATTTAATAAGAAATATGAAACCGTTTACTTTTATAAGTTTTACTACACACTTTGGCATAGAATCAGCCAATGTTGAACACATTTGGGTAAGTTCTTCGTCGTGGTATCAGGTCCTAACAGCAGCAATTAGCTTCTCCACAGTTGAACAGTCCTGTTTAGCGATCCTGCGTTCTGTTATTGCCCATAGATTCTCAACTGGGCTGAGGTCAGGAGAATTTCCAGGCCAATTTAGAACGCTTAGCCCACCCTCCTCGAAGAATGTCAGCATTGTTCTGGAAGTGTCTCATGGAGCAAGTTACTGCTGGAAAACGCCTTCTCCATCAGGAAATCTCTGTCTACAATGGAAAGAAAATGAGTTGCCAGGACTGCCGTGTATATATCACTGTTCATTGTTCCCTCAACAATAACAATCCGTCCAGCGTCTTCAGCAGTAAAACTCCCACAAAACATCTTTTTAGGTGGGAATTTTGGAGATTGTTCAATGTGTCCATTCTGAAGAGGTTCGCCTTTGCTTTGTCTCACTACCACTGATCTGTATCCATTCATCTGTCGTCCATCTCTTATGATCGAGTGTCCACCGCAACCGTTTTTTCTTCATAACAACAGTCAATAATTGTATCTTTATCGGCTTTCCGGCAGTTCTTCCAAGTTCAAGGAACCTTCGTCGACCAGTTGAAGAATCAACATTTATACAGCTGAAGCCAAATCTCTCTGTAGATCTTTGTTGGTTTTCTAGGGATTCTTCACACTATTTCTTATGATAACCTTGTCATCGGAGATGTTGTCTTGCAGTTTCTTTCACATCTTCCTCGACGCAGCGCTCCACAATCACCAGTGTTGTCAGTTCTCTTCAGAATCCGACCAACAGTTGACTTTGCTAAGTTCAAATTTTCGACGATCTGTCTGATACTCAAATCAGCATATTTTCTAAGAGCTACAACACTTTCACGCTTCCTAGGTGTAACATCCATCATGAATTTCAGCAGTAATCATTAACTGAAGGGAAGAATTTGGCAAAAACCACATCCACTCATGGAGTACACTTGCAGGAATAACCTCACAGAACAACGTCTGTTGTAGTACTGACGAGAGTCGAAGGGTAACACCACAGCTGGATGGTTGCCAGAAGTCAGTAGCAAACTCCTTTGAAAAGAAAAGAAAACTCATATTACATTAAGGCGGCGATTATGACATATTACGAGATAAAATTTACACCTGTCCCTATTAATTTGCACACTACTGTAAGTCATTAAACCACAGCTAATGAATAAAAAAAATCATGAGAACTTGAACCGATGTTCTGCCTCAGGAAGACTCAATTCTGTAATTACTCAGCAACAGAACACCCAGCACTATTGTGCCCCAAAAGTTTTCATAATAAATCATTTTTCATACTCTTCAAAGCCATGTAGTCCATAAACCCAAGATTAGTCACAATGAACAGAGGCCAGTGAATAAACAGAAGAATGGACGGTGACTTTAACCGTGGTCTTTGCATAGAAATGGCTCAGAACTGTGACCACTCAGCCACAAAGCTTACAATACGATGATTTTAAACCCAACACTGTTGTGACAATGTTGAATCAGCGGCATCAACTTAACTGTCTCATCCCACACCTTCAGAAGCATCCATGGTACATCTATTATCATTCCACTGATGTTATGTTCAAAAAATATGATTAGTCTTCATGAACGTCTCTCAGTAAAAAAAAAACCCAGAAGAATATAGAGAGACTCTCCCAGAGATCTAGCAATATGATGCTTTTACAACCAACAGAAAACTAACATGCAACGTGGTTGTATATATGGCACCAACTGTGACACTAATGTCTCATCCCACAGCCCCAGAAGTTTTCTTATTCTCATTCCCCTCAATGCCACATGAAATATGAACCCCAAATATGTCGACTGTCAGTGAATACTAATGTGAATGTAAAGGGAGTGGAACTGTGGTCACTGTATATAGCAGGCCACTCACTGTACCCTCTCAGTTACAGCGCTTGGTGTTTCTATGTATTGTAAGCTCTTCTTTTGAGTAGTTACAGCATTGTTACTTATCTGCAAGAACCACGGTTCAGGTCCCCATCTGAATTATGTTGGATTCATAGACTGTCAATACTGTAAATATACTGTTAATACTATATATTGTCTACGTACTTATAACATATTTATAGCAGAGTAACACTGGGTTATGTCGGCTGGTGGGGTGTCCCCTCTGACCCGACTCGTCAGCTGGTGGGGTGTCCCCTCTGACCCGACTCGTCGGCTGGTGAGATGTGTCCCCTCTGAACCGACTTGTTGGCTGGTGGGGTGTGTCCCCTCTGACCCGACTCATCGGCTGGTGGGGTGTGTCCCCTCTGACCCGACTCGTCGGCTGGTGGGGTGTCCCTTCTGACCCAACTCGGCTGGTGGGGTATGTCCCGTCTGACCCGACTCGTCGGCTTGTGGGGTGTGTCCCCTCTGACCTGATTCGTCGGCTGGTGGGGTGTGTCCCCTCTGACCCGACTCGTCGGCTGGTGGGGTGTGTCCCCTCGGACCCGACTCGTCGGCTGGTGGGGTGTGTCCCCTCGGACCCGACTCGTCGGCTGGTAAGGTGTCCCCTCTGACCCGACTCGTCGGCTGGTGGGGGGTGTCCCCTCTGACCCGACTCGTTGGCTTGTGGGGTGTGTCCCCTCTGACCCAACTCGTCGGCTGGTGGGGTGTCCCCTCTGACCCGACTCGTTGGCTGGTGGAGTGTGTCCCCTCTGACCCGACTCGTCGGCTGGTGGGTTATGTCCCCTCTGACCCGACTTGTCGGCTGGTGGAGTGTGTCCCCTCTGACCCGACTCACGTTCATATTATCTCACGAAATGTTAATAACACGATTGCAAACAAACCACGGAACGAGAGAAGTTTGAACCCATGGAGAGTGAGTCGTAAAGTTCTACGCCAGTGCGTAAGTGATTAAATCAACTGGCCTAGTGGCTTACGCACTGGCCATGGGTTCAAGCCCCACCCGTTCTGTGGTTTTCTCAACTCATATACTAGGTATGCCTCTGGCTGGAGCAAGGCTACGTATTATTCCTACATCAGTCACTCTCCAGTCAACCCACAACACTATTTACCTTTGAGGCGCATGTCAATAGACATACCATGAAGGCTTCTGAGACTGTGGGTCACAGTTAGTGCTGCTGATGCAGCCACATCACAGTTTGTGCTGCTGATACAACCACGTCACAGTTGGTGCTGCAGATACAACCACGTCACAGTTGTGCTGGTTGTAAAATCGTCCCAGTGTGTTGATTAATGGTTGCAGCACTTATTCTGCTGAATGCAATGATCATGGTTTGAGTCCATGTACATTCCATGTTTGTTCAGTGAAAATCGTTTATTACAACTTACCATAGGTTTATGGACTATATGACTTCAAGAGTTATGAGAAGAGATGTGACAAGGAGCTATGGGATGAGACAGTAGTTTCACAGTTGGTGTCTCTGATATAACTACGTCACAGTTGTGCTGGTTGTAATCATCCTAGTGTAAGCTCTGTGGTTGAGTGGCTACACTGTTGGCTCTGCTTTATACAAGGACCATGATGATTCTAGTCTGATTCATTCTTTTGTTTATTAAATACTTTCTTATATTGTTGTATGGTAGCATATATTCTAATATTATGGTAAGCTATTCTACATTAAACATGGCCCTCAAAAAAATTTCATGCCATTCTTCATCATGGAAGATGACATTGCAGCCTGTAACCACATTAATGGTCTGCTTGCAGCACAAAGTATTATTCATAATCCTGATAAGTAAAGACTATCATCATCTATCATCCACTATCAGCAGCATCTATCTCTGTTACATATTGGCAACTTAATGCCATCAATTCCACCTGGTTATGCAGCCTAATTTAATGAAGCATATGGCAACATATAGTATATTTTGACCTGCATAAGCTACAACAAACATCAGTGGCAGCTTTGTGGCCGCTTGAAGTCGCTGCTGTTTTGCTTGGACAGCGTCTAGGCTACACTAAGTATTGCTGTTCTCTGTGTGAATGGAATATTCGAGTGTGGATGTCTCATCACATCAAAAAGGATTATGCCGCCGTGACACTTAATGAACCCTTGAAGAAAAAATGGTCAGTATCCTCCACTTGAAGACTCGAGCAGGATGTTGTTACCATCCTTACACGTTAAAGATTATGGTCAAAACGGCTGTAGGATCAAAGTACCTGGGTGGTAAATCCTCGAGGCTCCTTGAAGAAAAAATCAATGGGGGTGACAATTATCATCATAACCCTAGGCTCAGCCATTACAAATTTATATTACCCAGCTAAGATTAATTATATTTATTTTAAATTTATGTAGAACCAACAAACCACTTTATTCTATCTAGTCACAATTATTTATTTATCAAATTTGCATGATCTTCACTGATCATATCCGGTTCGAAGGACCAACAACTTAAAATTTATGTGAGAAATTATGTGTATAAGGTTAATAGGAACAGCCCTGTATTAATTGGAACACATTTGTTATAGACTAGAGTATATAGAGACTGGGTAAGATCAACTGACATTTGAACATTATAAATATCTAAGCTAAGGGAAATACTTCAGACACTACTTGAGTAACACCCATTAACGCCTACCTAACCTGGAGTTTACCTTGAGAAGGTTTCGGGGGTCAACGCCCCCGCAGCTCGGTCTGAGACCAGGCCTCATGGTGAATCAGGGTCTGATCAACCAGGCTGTTACTGCCGGCCACACGCAAACTGACGTATGAACCACAGCCCAGTTGGTCAGGTAATGACTTTAGGTGCCTGTCCAGTGCCTTCTTGAAGACAGCCAGGGGTCTATTGTAATATCCCCCTAATGTATGCTGGGAGGCAGTGTCCCTTTATTTTCCTCAATTTCAGCTATATTCTAGCTGACATTCTTTTGTAATTGGCTAATATCAAAGTTCTTGACATTTAATTATTACACAGTTCTCCATTTATGTCGATATATTTCTTATTAGATTCAATGAACCCATAAATTTCTAAAGCACTGCCCAGTACATTCTATCACTGCACCATTTTTCCTGCCCAACATGCACTACGCATTCCCCTGTGGTGCTGGTTCCTCGTCAATCAAAATTTCTCAAAAATCAAACCAACACCAAATTTTAATAAACAGTTTATTGTTTAATTTTATACACTCAAAATTCAGGAAAATTATAAAAAAAAAATCCATAGGTATAATGGAAATATGAAAAAGTGAAGGGAAGTGATAGGCTAAACAACCTCAAACCACCCGGGTTGTAAACAACCTCAAACCACCTGGGTTGTAAACAGTTATCAACGGTTGCCAGAATATTCAACATGCAAGTCAAATTCACTTATTGTAAAAGTTTTACACCAGTTGGCCTATCACAGTAAATAACACAGTGATACTATAGTGTTCATTGTGGTGGGAATAGAAACAAATATAAGGAAGTGATGTGTAGTGATATATACGAGCCTCAAATTACCTAGGTTGAAAAAGAGCAGTCAGCGGTCACCATTACACTCAAAATGCAAGTCAAATAGATTTTTTAGTTAACTTTTTATCAAAATACAAATTTTGTAGACTTTAGAATATCTGTCAAGTGTACCAGAAGTAAAGATGATGTTAGTGACACTGAAGCAGGACTTCTCACCACCTCCAAGGCTGAGGGACTGACTACTTCGTATTTTGTATATGTTTCTAATGTCTTCCAATTATATCCTTGAATTTGAATTGAAAAAGCCACTGGTTGGTGAAACGTAACTATAAATCATTATATATTCAACTCTGAAATAAAAATATTATCAACGTGAAAATTTGTGTACACTGTAACAATGGTTCCAAGCAAGGTACCAGTAGGGTAAAATGTTATATTTGCCAGGAATGGAGTCATGTTCCATGTGAAAATTCACCAATACACAAGGAATGATATTAAAACAGGAAAATGCTTTTGGGTCTGCTCAAAAGACAGAAAACAATATACTAGAAGATAGAAGCACTAACAAAAAAAATATATTTTTTAGAGAGTTTAACAGTTTTATATGATAGTTGGGATAGTGAAATGAGTGGATCAGCTGGAGTTGAAGTCCCTGGCACTGTTTTGAAAAACAGTGCCTGTAAAGATCTAGAAATGAGATTCAGTGTAACAGATGAAGATAATGGTCCTGGTATTGAAGAAACAGGTACAGACATAGACATACAAGATCCAGAAATAAAAAATAGTACTTCTTCTGGAGGTGAAAAAAAAGTGTGGTGATATATATTGCCAGTACTAACTGGTGGTGGCAGTGATGCTAGTACATCTGCTTCAGATAGTGGGGGGGGGGGGGTCAGGAAAAACTGCACTAATAGGGAATCCAACCCCAAAAAATAGCAAAGAGAAATAAAATCTATGCAGATTCTATGCCTTGGATATCTGTAGGCATGGAGTATCTAGAAAAGAAAAAAAACGGTGAACGGCCAATTTTGACTATGCAAAAAAAAAAAAAAAAAAAAAGGCTATGATCTCGTGACCGAAGAAGTATGCAGTTCTTCTTCTTTTAAACTATTTCACTCTGAAATTTGTTATTCATCAGTCCACGAAAGACAATGTTACATCACAAACTGACAGACACCATTTAAAGGGAACCAGAAGGTAGAGATCCCACAAACCTTGGGAGACAAGCCAGGGTAGTTACAACAACTCCATAGCAAGAAATTGTTTAGTGCCAGGAAGAAAAAAACTGGCGGGAAATGACAGAAACTACACCACCTCGGAGTATTATTGGAGTGGTGGCACAGTCAATGACCCCTCCCCCCACTCCTGAAAAATTTATATTGGTGCCAACAAATAAAGCCCCCTACATACAGTCAATACAAAATTTGTATTTGCAAATATACAGAGTCTAAAGCCATCAACCAACAACAAAATACCATTCATCAGTGCAATGTTTGCGGCTTCCACAAAAACCTACACAAAAAGTAACTTTGACAGTGAAATATGAATCCCATAGTACAACTTATATAGATGAGACAGAAAGAACAGGCAGCAAAGGGATGGGGAGAGGGGGTTGGCCTGTATGTCGCAGAGTAACTCATTTGCTCAGAGTTATTAAACACCATAAATGATGTAGTTGAAGTTTTGGCAGCAAAGACTGAACTCCAAAGCTTCTTCATTGTGGTTGTATACAAGGCATCAGTTGCAGCTTCCCAACAATTCAAGAAACAGCTTTTAAAAGTTGACTAATGTCTGGAAAATCTTCTAACCCATTCTCCAAATATCTTGTTGCTAGGTGAACACAACTTAAGACATCTAAAATGGAAGAATGTAGTAAATAATGTTATAGCAGTGATAATCCCAGGAGCTATTGAATCTCTGCCATAAATTCAACTTAAGCTAGCAAATAGTGGAGCCAACAATATCAAACTACAGTATGAAAATCTGAGTAATCTGCAGAAAGAGTAACAGGCGAAGTGTCGCTTGGATGGCATGTAGTCTCTGTGGAAAATGGTCCTAATAGTCGTTTATTGACCTTAAGCAATCATCCACTATTGGTATTAAATCAAGAAATATGTTTGTGGGTCTGCCCAAGCGAGAGGCACCTGTGGGAGAAAATTACATCTATACTAAAAGACAGGAGCACCAACAAAAAAAAAAATCCCTTAGAAAACATGACAATCTTGTATAACAGCTGGGAAAATAAAAGGAGTAGTTTAGATGGGGATGTAACCCCTGGTGCTGGTGCTGTCTTAGTGGACAGTATTTGTAGGAATACAGACATGAAAGACAGTGCAACAGATAGTGCTGATGCTTTCCTGGATAAAAGTGCACCAGATGGGCTGTTGCTATCCTGGAGGACAATGCACAAGATGGAGATAGTGGCCCTGGTGATGTAACTGGTAAAAACAAAGTTATAGAAATTCCAGAGTTACAAAGTAGCAATACTGCTGGAGATGGAAAAAAGGGAAATGATGTTTCTGGGAATTGTGTTGATACATTACCAGAAAAAAATGGTAGAGTCACTGAAGTTAGTACAGGGGCTGTACATAATGGGGAGACAGAAAACATATAAAACAGTAGGGAACGCAGTCACAAAAAATCCTAGCAAAATGAAAACCAATCTATGTAAATTCCAATCCTTGGGTATCTGCAGGCATGGAATATCTGGAAAAAACAGGTGGGATGTGCAGTTTTGATCATCCCAAAAAATACCGCACCCACATGACAACAGGAGAATGCAACTCTTCTTCTTGTAATTTATTACACCCAGAAATGAGTCATTCGGCAGTCCATGAAAGACAGTGCTACAACATATATATTGTCAGGCACACCAGTTAAAGGGGACAAGAACATACAGATCACCCAAGCCATGGGAAACAAACCAGGAGAGCCAAAACCACTCCAGAGACTGGCAAGAAATGACAGAAATCTTACACCAGCTCATAACACTTCTTGAGTGGAGGCACAGTAACTGGCCTCCACTCCAAAACAATTGATATTAATGGCATCAAACAAAGCCCAATATATACAATCAATACAACGACATTTATTTTTGCAATCATACAGGGTCTAAAGCCATCAACAAACAACAAAATAACTTTCATCAAGAGACTGCTAACAGAGTCAAATGCATGTTTGCAGCTTTCATGGAGACCCACATAAAGGATCACTTTGACAACGAAATATGGATCCCACTTTACAACCTATTCACATGAGACAGAGTAAACAGGTAACAAGGTCTGTATGTCACAGAGTCGCTCATTTGCTCAGAACTACTAAACACCTCAAATGATGTAGTTGAAGTTTTGGCGGTAAAGATCGAAAACCAAAACCTTGTCATTGTGGTTGTATACAAGCCTCTGAATGCTGCTTCACAACAATGCCAGGAACAGCTTCGTAAAATTGACCACTGTCTGGAAAATCTTGTTGCTGGGTGATTTCAACTTAAGACACCTAAAATGGAGGAGTGTATCAAACAATGTTTTAGCAGAGATAACCCCAGGAGGCAGCTCAGACGAAAATTCACACACACACACACACGAGCTATTAAATCTCTACAGCAAATTCACCTTAAACCAGCAGATAATAAAGCCAACAAGACTGGAAAATACACTAAACCTCATCATCACTAACAAACAATGATGACCTGATACGAAATATAACAATATCGAAGACTCAACTCAGAACATAAAAGAGGTACGGACATCCATGCGCAGGGCTCCTGACCAGCAAAAAGTGACCAGTTAAGAAGATGCCTTCATCAAATTCAACTTCAATAACAAAAACATACAGTGGGATCAAGTCAACCATGTCCTAAATAAAAGAAGTTGGGAAGATATCCCTTACAACACATATCCAAACACTCCCAATACAGACGAAGGCAAAGAATCACAGAGTTGTTGAAAGAGGCCAGCATATCTGAAATACGAAGGGAGGCACTGGTCAGAGAAATAGCAAATGTTGAACTTAAGCTTAACGAATCATTCAGGAAACAAAATTATCTGGGAAAACTTAAGCCATCAATGAAATTGAAAAAAATATATATATTTATTTTCTTATGATAAATCTAAAGGAAAAACAACATCAAGTATTGGACCCCTACTTAGACGAGACGGGACCTTTACAGATGACAGCAAAGATATTAGCGAGATACTAAAGTTCCAATATGACTTAGTGTTTAGCCAGCCATTAACGGGACTAAGATTCGAAAATATAAATGAATTTTTTATTACCGAGACTTAAAATTTAGTGAATCCAAAATTCTCCGATATTATCCTAACACAACAAGACTTTCAAAATGTATTAAATGACAAGCTCATGCACTCCCCCCAGGCCCGGACTCGTGGAACTCAGTGTTTATCAAGAACTGCAAGAAGCCTCTGTCACGTGCCTTCAACATTCTATGGAGAGGGAGCATGGACACAGGAGTCATCCCTAAGTCCTTGAAAATAGCAACCCTTCACAAAGGTGGCAATAAAGAAATTACAAAGAATTAAAAACCGACAGCACTAACGTCCCATATCATAAAAATTCTTCGAAAGGGTTCTAAGAAGCAAGATCGCCAACCACCTAGATACCCATCAATTACAAAACCTAGGGCAACATGGGTTTAGAGCAGGTCGCTCCTGTCTGTCCCAACTACTGGATCACTATGACAAGGTCTTAGATGCACTAGAGGACAAACAATGTAGTATACACAGACTTTGCGAAAGCCTTCGACAATTGCGACCATGGTGTAATAGCGCACAAAATGCGTGATAAAGGAATAGCAGTAAAAATTGGTAGTTAGATCTATAATTTCCTGACAAATAGAACACACAGAGTAATAATAAACAGAATAAAGTCTGAGGCAGCTATAGTGAAAAGTTCTGTTATTCAAGGCACTGTACTTGCCCCCATCCTGCTCCTGTTCCTGATATACATAGAGATGTATACCACAGCACCATGTCTTCCTTCGCGGATGACACTCGAATTTGCATGACGGTGTCATCCATTGAAGACATTGCAAAATTCCAAGCGGACATCAACCCAACGAAAGTATAGTGGTACCAACACTCTTATATGGGTGTGAAGCTTGGGTTATAAATGCTGCAGCGAGGAGGCGGCCGGAGGCAGTGGAGATGTCGTGTCTAAGGGCAATGTGTGGTGAAAATATTATGCAGAGAATTCAGAGTGTGGAAATTAGGAGGAGGTGTGGAGTTACTAAAAGAATTAGTCAGAGGGCTGACGAGGGGTTGTTGAGGTGGTTTGGTCATTTAGAGAGAATGGAACAATGTAGAATGACTTGGAAAGCGTATAAATCTGTAGGGCAAGGAAGTCAGGGTAGGGGTCGTCCTCGAAAAGGTTGGAGTGAGGGAGAAAAGGAGGTTTTGTGGGCGAGGGGCTTGAACTTCCGCAAGCA
Organism: Cherax destructor; assembly: GCA_009830355.1. Taxonomy (NCBI): domain Eukaryota; kingdom Metazoa; phylum Arthropoda; class Malacostraca; order Decapoda; family Parastacidae; genus Cherax; species Cherax destructor. Next base: position 14,351 of record WNWK01017762.1, read on the forward strand.
TGCGTGAGCTTGTTAGATAGGAGTGAATGGAGACGAATGGTTTTTGGGACCTGACGAGCTGTTGGAGTGTGAGCAAAGTAATATTTTGTGAAGGAATTCAGGAAACCGGTTAGCCGGACTTGAGTTCTGGAAATGGGAATTACAATACCTGCACTTTAAAGGAGGGGTTTGGGATATTGGCAGTTTAGAGGGACTTCTAAATTGTGGTATCTCAGCGCCTCTGCAAAGACAGTGATTATGTATGAGTGATGGTGAAAGTGTTGAATGATGATGAAAGTATTTTTATTTCTTTTTGGGTTTTTCTTTCTTTTGGGGTCACCCTGCCTCGGTGGGAAACGACCGATGTGTTAATATATATATATATATATATATATATATATATATATATATATATATATATATATATATATATATATATATATATATATATATATATATATATATATATATATATATATATATATATATATATATATATATATATATATATATATATGAAATAGCTAATGATTTAAAATACCCAAGAAACGTAATTGATAAATCTTTTAAAATAGCTAGAAATACTTTTTACAATCCAAAAAGGGACAACCAACCCTATTCAACCAAAAATATGTTGGTTCTCCCTTACCATGAAAACTTGGTTGATATGCCTTCCTTTCTTAAGAATTTTAATATCAAAGTAGTATTTAAAAATCTTGATACAGTAAAAAGACTTTTGATAACAAATTCCCCACAAAATGCTGACGGATGTGTCTATAAGATTCCTTGTAAAATATGCAATAAAGTTTATTACGGTCAAACCGGTAAAAGTCTTGAACTAAGATTAATACAACATAAATATAGCATTAGAACTGGACAAGATTCTAATGCTCTATTTATTCATGTGAGAGACTTTAACCATCCAATTGACTTTCAAAATGCTGAGAAAGTTGTATCAAGCAAGTCCATGGTTGAGAGAAATATAATAGAATCATGTTTCATAAAAAGTAGTTTTGAAAATAATATGAATATTTCTTTTGGTTTATATAAATTTGATTCATTTATAATTAATAAAATTTGGGAAGAATTTAATGATAAATTGGACTAATCTTAATTCTTGGGAAGAGTTTCAGGTCCTTTCTTATGTTCCTCTTCACAGAGTCGTGAGATGTTACGCTACTGTGAGGTGTAGTCTTTGTTAGTGTGATGTGACTGTGAGGTGTATTCTGCCCCTTTATAAGCCTTGGAATTCCTCTATTTTTTCATAGTGGTTGTCATGCATATTTTGATATCACCTGTTTACTGTGATCTTTTTGCATATATATATATATATATATATATATATATATATATATATATATATATATATATATATATATATATATATATACAATAGGGTATGCCATAACGAACGGTTTATATAACGAATATTTATATAGCGAACGGTTTTCCCTATAAAATTGAAAATATTAATTCTGCGGGACTACTTGCGTACTGCTCACGAATATCGTTGTACTGTATTGCGAATCTTATTGTTGAATATGGGATGGCTAAATAGACGATATGTTCAATTTTAAAGAATAAAGAGAAGTTGAAAACTGTGCAAGTGGCTAAGGAAATCTCTAGACTTACCAAAACAATGTTTGGTGAGATGGAAGAGATGGGAAGTATACTTGTAGTGTTGATAAAGGAGAAAGAAATGGGAGGCGATAGCTTAATCGAGGCGATAATTTCTGCATGCTGAACAACACTAAGTTGGATAAAGTACAGTTTTTTTTATTATTTTCTGTGCTAATTTATTAATTTTTACTTACAAGTAGTAATGCTGTTCTTTATTTCAGGAGTTTAAATGCACATTTACGCTTTTTGTTCACAATTTTTTATTATATTTTTCAAGATTAAGTGATAGTATTTGGGGGCTGGAACGAATTACCCCTATAACGAATGAGCTCTATAACAAACGAATTTCTAGAACTAATTAGATTCGTAATAGTATATCCTACTGTACAATGAATAATATCCACACCTCTCGGTACACGAGTACACACACTGGGAAGATATACCTGCTAATAGATACTTTCTGAAACATATATATTTCGTGTTGTTCATACACATCTTGTTCATACACATCTCTCGGTTAAGTAACTACGTCTCTCAGGTGTATGCACTCTGAGATACACACTAGATGTAAATACACTAAGAGATACACACCTCTCGGTGCACATATACGCCGAGAGATACACTCCTGTCTGAGGTGGAATATACACCAAGATGTACTTACACCTATCGATGTATATACACCGAAACTCACACCACTCTCGATGTATATACAGTGAGATGTTAGGCTGAGCTTGGTATGATTAATTGGTTTTCTGTTTCCAGTTTGTTTCAGATAAATCCGCTACTAAACCGGTACTGACTTCATCTTTCTCTTTCTTCAGACATTTAGGACGTAGTAACAGAGGTACAGTCTGTGTGTAAACAAGAAAAACACACACACCTGGGATTTAATGCAGCGACATTCGCCAACTTTAATTATCATTGTGTTTAACGTAATAGTCTCTAACGTCGAAAGTCTCGCAGCTGACCTCTTAATTTTCATGTATTCTGACGCATTGCTCAATTTTCTTGTGTGCTCAAGATCACCTTTCTTCCCCATAAAACGAGGCTGCTGGGTTGGTGGTCACGTCAGACCCTGTGCAGTCTCCACAACCACTGGCTCCATCGACTCCCTAGGTACCAGGTCTGGGTGTCCTGTCTTCGTAGATACATGAAGAGGGGCAGTTCTTCTGGCTGCACAATCTTATACAAAGGAATTATTATCATCATTGGGGTTTTTAGATTTAACTTTGGCACAGATTTTCTGTAATGAAATGTTCGAGGTTCAAAGGTAGCAAGTTGTTTGTGTCGTACTGCTTAACAGAACGAAAATTTACTACTTCAGAAAGTGGAATAGGAGGTAACTTCACTGAAAGAGTGAGTACTGAGCATCTCACCTCACCTTTTGTGGTTATTCACAAAACTATAGTTTTAACTCCAAAAAATTTAAATGTTCTCTCATCATAGATCATGCATATATCAACATGGCCCTATCACAAATCATACAATCATCCCAGAGTCTGAGCTGGATATCAAGATATAAGGAGAGGTGTAGCCACCTTATAACCATCTTGTGGGTGAAAGTCACTCTATATCTATTCTACAGGCCGTATAGGCTAAAGCTACCCATGCCCATCCTCGGGGTGGAAGACGCTCATACCCATCCTGTGGACAAGCACACCATTCTGTGAGCAATAGTCACTTCATGATCGTCCACTGTCACACCATACCCATCCTGTCAACGGTAACCACACCATATCCATCCTGCGGGCGATACCACCACACATTAATTCTGTGGGCAGCAGTCCGTCCGTATTCATTCTTCGGGCGGTAGTTCTGCCACACCCATGTATGGGAGGCAGATCCGCATACCAATCGTGTGGGTGGGTATCAGCTTTAATCAAACCATCCTTATCCTGTGGGACTCGATCAACAGCGTGGGCCAAAAAACAAGGTTCAGGGATTGTGCTAAGTGACTGGGCCCCGGGATTGTGCCCGGAAACTATACCTAGGGATTGTGCCCAGTAAGAGGGACCAATGACTAGGGCAAGGAACTGGGTGCTGGTCAGCGGTCTCCACACTGGCGCTGGTCACGTGATTATGGGTTCAACGTGCACCGTACACAGAGACGTGAATAAGTTTATTCTGGTACAGGTACACATAAATACATTGCATATGTGAAATTAAATAGGATAAACCAAACAAAAAGTCAGAGTGACTTATTTGCATTTGGGTCTTTGGACTCTTGTCTCAGATTTTTGAGAGTCAGTTTTAGATGTGGCAGACGCGCATTTGCTGCAGAGGCCTTTCAGATGATCTGCGACTCAGATACTCACCTAACTGTGGTTACAGGGGTCGATTCATACCTCCTAGCCCCGCCTCTTCACTGGTCGCTACTAAGTACAGTCTCTCCCTTCTACTTGAGCTTTATCATACCTCTTCTTGAAACTATGTATGCATACTGCCTCCACTACATTAATCTCCATATTTTTCAACTTCCTGACGACTCTATGGCTAAAAAAATACTTCTTAACATCCCTGTGACTCATATGAGTTTTCAGCTTCAACCTTGTCAATTACTCTTAGGATTTTGCATGTCATTATCATGTCCCCTCTATACCTCCTGTCATCCAGTATAGTCAGGTTGATTCCATTTCCTCCACGGGACTCATCTTGTTGCAAACTTTTGCCCTTTTTCATTTTTTTGAGTGATTGACCAGGTGTGGGTTCCATGCTGGTGCTGCATACTCCAATATGGATCTGACGTACACGGTGTACAGAGTCTTGAATGACCTCTTACTTAGATGTCGGAACACCATTTCTACGTTTGCCGGCGCCCATAAGCTGCAGTAGTTATTTGGTTGATGCACGCCTCAGGAGATATACTCGGTATGATACTCACCCCAAAATTCTAAAGGTTTGCTGAATTTAATCCCCGAGCCAGTACTCCGTCTGCGGTCTTCTTTATCATTCCCCAAGCTTCATGACTTTACACTGTGTATAAGTGTACGGGTGTGTGTGTGATTGCATGTACTCACCTAATTGTGGTTGCAGGGGCCGAGACTCAGCTCCTGGCCCCGCCTCTTCGCTGTCCGCTACTGGGTCTCTGCTCTCCCTGCTCCATGAGCTTTATCATACCTTGTCTTAAAACTATGTATGGTTCCTGCCTCCACTATATCTTTCTCTAGACTATTCCACTTCCTGACTACTCTGTGGCTGAAGAAATGCTTCCTAACATCCTTTTGACTCATCTGAGTCTTCAGCTTCCAGTTGTGTCCCCTTGTTTCTGTGTTCCCTCTCTGGAACATCCTGTCACTGTCTACCTTGTCAATTCCCCGCAGTATTTTGTATGTCGTTATCATGTCTCCTCTGACCCTTCTTTCCTCCAGTGTTGTTAGTCCTATTTCCCTCAACCTTTCTTCATAGGACAGACCCCTGAGTTGTGGAACTAACCTTGTCGCAAACCTTTGCACTTTCTCTAGTTTCTTTACGTGCTTGACCAGGTGTGGGTTCCAGACTGGTGCTGCATATTCTAGTATGGGCCTGACGTACACGGTGTACAGTGTCTTGAACGATTCCTTGTTAAGGTAACGGAACGCTAATCTTAGGTTTGCCTGTAGCCCATATGCTGCCGCAGTTATCTGGTTGATGTGTGCCTCCGTAGACGTGCTTGGCGTTATACTCACCCCAAGGTCTTTCTCCTTTGCCGAGGTTTGTAGCCTTTGTCCGCCTAGCCTGTACTCTGTCAGCGGTCTTCTTTGCCCTTCTCCGATCTTCATGACTTTGCATTTGGTGGGATTGAATTCGAGAAGCTAGTTGCTAGACCAGATGTCAAGCTTGTCCAGGTCTGTTTGAAGTCCTGCTTGGTCCTCTTCCGATGTGATTCTCTTCATTAATTTCACATCATCTGCGAACAGAGACACTTCTGAGTCTATCCCGTCTGTCATGTCATTTACATATTCCAAGAATAACACTGGTCATAGGACTGACACATGCGGTACACCGCTCGTCACAGGCGCCCACTGTGATACCTCATCACGCACCATGACCCGTTGTTGCCTCCCTGTGAGGTATTCCCTGATCCATTCCAGTGCCCTTCCTGTTATACATGCTTGTTCTTCCAACTTCTTTACTAATCTCATGTGAGGAACTGTGTCAAAGGCTTTCCTGCAGTCCAGGAAAATGCAATCAACCCACCCTTCTCTCTCTTGCCTTACCTCTGTTACTTTATCATAGAACTCTAGGAGGTTTGTTACACAGGATTTGCCTTCCTGGAATCCGTGCTGTCTGGTGTTTATTTTCCTGTTCAGCTCGAGGTGCTCCACCATTCTTTTCCTGATGATTTTCTCCAGAACTTTGCATACTATACACGTAAGTGACACCGGTCTATAGTTTAGTGCCTCTTTTCTGTCTCCTTTTTTAAAGATGGGGACTATGTTGGCCTGCTTCCGTACCTCAGGTAGCTGCTCAGTTTCAAGGGATGTGTTGAATATTATGATAAGTGGCACACTCAGTACCTCAGCTTCTTCCCGAAGAACCCACAGGGAGATATTGCCCAGACCCACCGCCTTTGAGGTATCGAGGTCACTGAGTAACTGCTTCACCTCCTCCTCAGTTGTGTGTATGCCCTCCAGCACTTGATACAACCCTTGTTGGTGATGCACCCCATCCTGTCTACCCAGCTGCCTTCCTTCCTCCACTGTGAATACTTCCTTAAACCTCAAGTTGAGCTCCTCACATACCTCTTGATCGTTACTTGTGAGTTCCCCATCTTCTCTCCTCAGCCTTATCACCTGGTCCTTGACTGTTGTCTTCCTTCTGATGTGACTGTACATCAGTTTCGAGTCAGACATAACTTTCGATGCTATGTCGTTTTTGTACTGTTTCTGGGCCTCCCTCCCTACTTGTGCATACTCGTTTCTAGCTCTTCTACTAATCTCTTTGTTTACTTGGGTTCTTTGCCTTCTGTACCTTTTCCATTCTCTGATACTCTGAGTCTTTGCCTCCCTGCATCTTTGGGTAAACCAGGGGCTCTTACTGGCCTTCCCGCTTAATCTTTTTCCTCTGGGTATAAACCATTCTTCTGCCTCCTTGCACTTTGCCCCCTACGTATTCCATCATTTCATTTATTGTCTGTTCTCCCATTTCCCTTTCCCACTGAACCTCCTGCAGGAAATTCCTCATGCCCGTGTAGTTTCCTCTTTTAAAGTCTGGTTTGTCTCTTTCGGTACCGTTTTCCCTCTCCACCTGTATCTCTACAATGTACCCAAAGCTCAGCACCATATGGTCACTGGCTCCCAGGGGGCTCTCGTGTGTTATGTCTTCAATATCCAAGCTGTTCAGGGTGAATACAAGGTCCAGTCTTGCTGGTTCGTCTTCTCCTCTCACTCTGGTCGTGTCCCTGACATGTTGTTGCATCAGGTTTTCCAGTACCACGTCCATCATCTTGGCTCTCCAAGTTTCTGGACCCCCACGTGGTTCTTGGTTCTCCCAGTCGATCTCCCTGTGGTTGAAATCGCCCATGACCAGTAGCTTCGCTCTGCTCATGTGCGCTTTTCTTGCCACCTCCTCCAGAGTGTCCACCATCGCTCTATTGTTCTCATCATATTCCTCACCTGGCCTCCTGCAGTTCTGTGGTGGGTTATACATCACTGCAATGACTATCTTGTGCTCCCCAGACTGGATGGTACCTACTATGAAGTCCCTTTCTCTACACACCTCCATTCCTTCCATTTCCTCGAATCTCCAACGGTTCCTTACAAGCAGTGTGACCCCTCCTCCCCCTCTGCTCCTTCTATCTTTCCTCAGGATCTGATATCCCTGTGGGAAGATTGCATCTGTTACTGTCTCATTTAGTTTAGTTTCTGTGACAGCTATGATGTCTGGGGACGCCTCACCTATTCTTTCATTCCATTCTTCATACATATTCGTTATTCCATCCACGTTTGTGTACCAAACCTTCAACCTTGTTTCCAATACTGTGGCATGTGTGTGTGTATGTGTATATGCATAAGTGTGTAACCCTCATACACACACACACACACACACGCCCCGATGGCATGGTGGCTAGCGCTCTTGCTTCACGCACGGAGGGCCCGGGTTCAATTCCCGGCGGGGCCGAAACATTTCGAAGTGTTTCGTTACACACACACACACACACACACATACATATAACAGGCCTAGTGTCTAATCGACATGTGCCTAGGACAAAATGGTAACTAACTAACTAACACACACACACACACACACAAGGGGCCAGAAGCTATGACTCGACCCCTGCAACCACAACTAGGTGAGTTCACACACACACGCCTCAACAACGGATCGTACCATGTAAATATTTAAGTTTCAACAACCAGTCCTCCCAACAACCAGTCCTCCCAACAACCAGTCCTCCCAACAACTAGTCATCCCAACAACCACTTCCAACAACCAGTCCTCCCAACAACAAGTCCTCCCAACAACCAGTCTTCCCAACAACCAGTCCTCTCAACAAAAAGTCCTCCCAACAACCAGTCCTTCCAACAAGTCCTCAACAACAACCAGTCCTTCTCACAACCAGTCCTCCCAACAACCACTTCCAACAACCAGTCCTCCTAACAACCACTTCCAACAACCAGTCATTCCAACAACCAGTCCTCTCAACAACCAATCCTCTCAACAACCAGTCCTCCAAACAACCAGTCCTTCCAACAACCAGTCTTACCAAAAACCAGTCTTTGCAACAACCAGTCCTTCCAAGAACCAGTCCTAGCAACAACCAGTCTTTGCAACAACCAGTCCTCCCAACAACCAGTCTTTACAACAAACAGTCCTTCCAACAACCAGTCCTCCCAACAACCAGTCTTTTCAACAACCAGTTATTCCAACAACCATTCCTCCCAACAACTAGTCTTTGCAACAACCAGTCCTTCCAACAACCAGTTTTTTCAACAACTAGTCCCACCAACAACCATTCCTCCCAACAACTAGTCTTTGCAACAACCAGTCTTCCCAACAACCAGTCCTTCCAACAACCAGTCTTTGCAACAACCAGTGTTTGCAGCAACTAGTCCTTCTAACAACCAGTCCTTCCAACAACCAGTCCTTCCAACAACCAGTCTTTGCAACAACCAGTCTTTGCAATAACCAGTCCTCCCAACAACCAGTCCTTCCAACAACCAGTCATCCCAACAACCAGTCCTTCCAACAACCAGTCATCCTAGCAACCAGTCCTTCCTACAACCAGTCCTTTCAACAACAACCAGTCCTTCCAACAACTAGTCCTCCAAACAACCAGTTCTACCAACAACCAGTCCTCCCAACGACCTGTCTTTGAAACAACCATCCTTCCAACAACTAGTCTTTGCAACAACCAGCCCTTCCAACAACCAGACCTCCCAACAACCAGTCTTTGCAAAATCCAGTGCTTCCAACAATCAGTCTTTGCAACAACCAGTCCCCCCAACAAACAGTCCTCCCAACAACCAGTCTTTGCAACAACCAGTCCTTCCAACAACCAGTCCTTCCAACAACCAGTCCTCCCAACAACCAGTCCTCCCAACAACCAGTCTTTGCAACAATCAGTCCTTCCAACAACCAGTCCTTCCAACAACCAGTCCTTCCAACAACCAGTCCTTCCAACAACCAGTCCTCCAAACCAGTCTTTGCAACAACCAGTCCTCCCAACAACCAGTCATTCCAACAACCAGTCCTCCCAACAATTAGTCTTTGCAACAACCAGTCCTCCCAACAACCAGTCATTCCAACTACCACTCCTGCCAACAATTAGTCTTTGCAACAACCAGTCCTCCCAACAACCAGTCATTCCAACTACCACTCCTGCCAACAACCACTTCATGTCTCATTATCATGCCGCTGCAGATTACTCTGATGGTTCTAAATACTTTGACGGTGTCGGGTTTGAAGCAGTGTTCCCGAACATTGTTTTACTAGGTCATTTATTAGACTCGGCCAGCATTTTCACGGCTTAACTGTACGCAGTTCTCATAGCGATTATACGTATTGAGTCGTACCTCAACATTCGTGGTAGTTTCAGACTCCTTTAGTGCTGTAGACAATGGTTCAGTGAACCGACAAGTTGATAAATTAGACACATGTGCATCACTTGGGTATCTTTTTTGAGGAAACGTTTCGCCACACAGTGGCTTCATCAGTCCAATACAGTCCATCAGACTTGAAAAGAATACAAGATTCAAGACTGATGGACTAATTATATCGACTCCAGGCTGAGGGACTGATTACCTCAAACTCCTGATCTTCACCATTCTTCTTCGTATAAGACTGATGAAGCCACTTTGTGGCGAAACGTTTGATCAGTAAAGATACCCAAGTGCTTTTCAAGTTATCAATAATTTAATTCGTCTCATTCCCTAGTTCTTCGTATGCAACTTTGGTTTCGTCGTATTTTTTTGCAAAAACAAAGAACCCGTTTTCTGTTGGGTCCCTGGACATGTTGATGTTGAGGGCAACGAGCAGGCGGACTCTGCTATTCTGGTATTCCAAATTTATAACAAATTACATTCTATCAAGCCGTGTTAAGGATTCTTGTCATCCTGTTATCATTCAAGTCGTGGTTGGGAGACTACGCTTCCCCGTCTCCGCATCAGACACACGTCTTACTCATGGGTATCTCATCCAGAGGCGCCCAGTTCCACTGTGAGAAATGTCGGGTTCCAATTTCAGCTTGGCATATTCTATTGGTCTGTTCTGTTTACCAGCTAGCACGCAGAATTTACCTCCGACGTCGTCACCGCTTTTCCCTTCTCGCTGACAGGCCCCCACCTCCTCGCTGACAGCCCCACCTCCTCGCTGACAGCATCACCTCCTCGCTGACAGCCCCACTTCCTCGCTGACAGCCCCACCTCCTCGCTGACAGCCCTACCTCCTCGCTGACAGCCCCACCTCCTCGTTGACAGCCCCACCTCCTCGCTGACAGCCCCACCTCCTCGCTGACAGCCCCACCTCCTCGCTGACAGCCCCACCTCCTCGCTGACAGCCCCACCTCCTCGCTGACAGCCCCACCTCCTCGCTGACAGCCCCACCTCTTCGCTGACAGCCCCACCTCCTCGCTGACAGGCCCACCTCATCGCTGACAGCCCCACCTTTGACACAGACTCTCTTAGTCTTTATTTTAATTTTACTTCCGTTAGTACTCCTCACCGTCCTTACTAACTCTACCTCTGTTATGCTAGTCTCAAATCAAACATATTAAACCGTTAGCACACCCTGTCCTGCAGTGCTGTAAGACCATTGTGGGTTTAGCGCTCTGTTCTCATTATAATAATTCACATTTACGGTGCTCATCACCTGCTTCTTCCTGAAGAACTCATCACCGCGTCTTCCACTGTCTTCTATTTATGTTTATACCAACAGATTGTGTTCATGTATTGTATTGATAAAGTCGCTGGATGTTGCACCGTCTACATGAAAAGATACACAGATGTTGCACTTGCATCTAATTCTTCATACTGTCGGTATTGTATACCACTGATATACATTTTAAGTTTACTGAGAATTGAAAGCAAAATGTTTGCAAATTTGTACAAATATATTGTGCTAGTATCTCAACCCTTAATGTTTTTTTACAAGAAAACAGTTTGTTGCCATTGCAATAAACCTATTGTTCCATACTTTAAAACAAAATTTATAGTAATCATATATTAATGACAAAGACATTGTATTTGTAGTATCATATATGAGTGGGTGTGGGTGGGTGTGAGTGTTGAACCTGACTAACTTGTGCTACTAGGTCAGATGCCGTGAATGTGACTGACCTGACTAGGTCAAGGCATTGGCTTAAGTCGGTGGGAGAATTGGACCTGCCTCGCATGGGCCAGTAGGAATGCTGCAGTGTTCCTTCTTTCTTATGTTCTTATATTCGAATATTGATGTTAATAAAATAAAGTAGTTTTATTATGAATAAAGTAAATCACATTTTCTGCTGTATTCAATAAGTAAATGAATTTATATTTTAATTTAAATCCCGTTTCCACCCGTACCTTGGATCGACTCGAACCATTAACCTTCAGTACCTGACTAAGGATGCTACCAAAAAAAATTCAGACTAGAGACTAGTAATACGTTGTAGCGTTGAAGCATGGTGAGACGACACCGTCGACCAGTTAAACAACAGCAATATCATCATTACTTGAGGTTGGTTTGTGTTGTGGACCGCACCTCGACTCCCTCACTCACCACACCTCAGCAATATCATCATTACTTGAGGTTGGTTTGTGTTGTGGACCGCACCTCTACCACAACTTCAAACCAACACTTGTCAGATCTGCATTCAACGTCCAATCCAAGTTTGCTTATTTTCTTTAGATTTTATTGTAATATTAGCTTTAGAATCTTTTGTTTTACTTAATTCCTTTCGTTGTTTAGGTATGTGTATCAGCATGATTTAGATTATGTATTTCCACCACAATTAGTAACCGCTTCTTAATATTTTGTATTAATTAATACCTCTACTGCAAACACGTCACGTGTTTCACTAAGAAACACGTCACGTGTTTCACAAACAAACACGTCACGTGTTTCACAAACAAACACGTCACGTGTTTCACTAAGAAACACGTCACGTGTTTCACTAAGAAACACGTCACGTGTTTCACTAAGAAACACGTCACGTGTTTCACTAAGAAACACGTCACGTGTTTCACTAACAAACACGTCACGTGTTTCACTAACAAAAACGTCACGTGTTTCACTAAGAAACACGTCACGTGTTTCACTAAGAAACACGTCACGTGTTTCACTAACAAACACGTCAGTGTTTCACAAACAAACACGTAACGTGTTTCACTAAGAAACACGTCACGTGTTTCACTAAGAAACATGTGGCTTACGCCATAAATATACTCGCTAGTGTTTATGTGGATATCTGAACATTCCTCTTTTTCAATATAAATGTTGCTTAACAAATATTGCATTTATATGACGAAAAATATTAAATTATAATACCAGTTGATTGTTTTAACACTTGGGTCGTCTCCCACCGAGGTGCGGTGATCCCAGGAAAAGAAACACTCCCACTATCCCTCGCTCCTGGAGACCTGGAGAGTATACCTGGAGAGTATACCTGGAGAGTATACCTGGAGAGTATACCTGGAGAGTATACCTGGAGAGGGGTTTGGAGGTCAACGCCCCCGCGGCCAGGTCTGAAACCAGGCCTCGGGGTGGATCAGGGTCTGATCAACCAGGCTGTTACTGCTGGCCGCAAACAAACTGACGTACGAACTCTTGCTAGAGGCGCACCGACATTGCAGCTCAAAATATTCCTCTTAACTGCAATATTCCCACCACTCCTCAGAGTGCAGGCACTCATTTTCCCACTTCCAGGACTCAAGTCCGGCTAACTGGTTTCCCCGAATCCCTTTAACAGCACGCTAAGTCATACAAACTACTTGCCTTCACAGGACGACCGCTATTCTACCTTCCCTCCACTACATATTTATATACCATCCAAATTACCCTGTTTTGCTTCATCCTCTCTAAATGTCCAAACAACCTCAATAACCTTCCTCAGTCCTCTGGATACTACTGTTAATGACAATGCACCTCTTTACCTCCAGACACTATATCTCCACTGCTTCATACCCATATAAGAGTGTTGGTACTTCTTAACTCTCATGCATTCCCCGTCTCACCTCTATGTATAACGTTCTCTATGTTCAATCGTTCACCACCCACTTTTGTCTCCCTCGTCAATTAGATAGTTCGTCTCATCTTTCATTTACCCATCTACCGACAAGTCCACTCCCAAGTACCTGAACACATTCACTTCCTCCGTACTCCCTCCTAACAATCTGATATCCAACCTTTCATAACCTAATTTTTTGTTGTTGCTCTCATCACCTTGCTCTTGCCTATGTTCGCTTTTAATTTCCTTCCTTTACATTCCCTCCCAAATTCATTCACCAACCTTCGCAGCTTATCTTCAGTCTTCCAAAAGCACAGTGTCATTGGCTAAAAACAACTGTAACAACTCCCACTCTGTATCTGATTCTTTATATTTTAATGTCTCGTGGCTTGGTTGGCAACGCTCTTGCCTCACGATGAGTGTCAGTGGTTCAGTCCCCAATACGGGTGGAAACGTTGGGCATGTTTCCTTACACCTACTGTCCTTCATCTAGCAGTAAGTAGATACCTGGGTGTTAATTTACTGATGAGGGTCGCATCCCGGGGGACAAAATTAAAGGACCTCATTGGAAATAAGAGAGTCCTTGACGACACACTAACTTTCTTTCGTTATCCTGGGTGACTAACCCTTCGAGTTAAGTATCCAAGCAAATCTTATCTTATCTTATATCTCCCAAACACCCAAATATTTACTTTTTCAACGTCACTGATAAACATGTTAAACAACCATGGTAACATCACACAGCCCTGTCTAAGGGCTACTTTTAATAGAAAATAATTTCCCTTTCTCCCTCATATCCTCATCTGAGTCTCACCATCCTCATAAAATCTTTTAACTGCTTTAAGTAACCTATCACCTATCCCATCCACCCTGTTATATGCCTCTTTTAAATCCATAAATGTTGATATCATTAATAAATTCAGAGAAAGCGCTAAGCCTAAAGGGTTATGCAGCGCTACACGGCAATTGTGAAAGACCTATATGTGTGGAGAGGTGAAAAATATGAAGATGGAAGAGAAAGTCAGAGTTAAAATAGCAATCGATGCCAGTTAAGGAATCATAGTGAGAGAAAAGAGAGGAATCAAAGTACGACGACATTAAGACCGCAGTCCACCTAGTCACAAACAGTAAAAATTACTTATATCTAAGATATGAATTTACGTAACAATAATATCAATGCATACACACTGAGAGATGTACAGTATCCACCGAGAGTAATTCCTGTTTATTACTAATGAGTTTGAAATTGATTTGTTTACATTTTGTTGCCTTTGTCAGCACGCAACCCTGTGCAATATAGATTTTATTAATTTTGTAGATTTCTAGGGTTTAATAAGTTTTAACAGTTATAATTCGGGGTTTACAAAAGCATAAGAGTTAGAGTATATTTCAGTGGTATAAAATTCTTAAAAGTAACAGTGATTTAGGTATCTTATTTATTTACAGAATATTTTTTCTCACAGACAGTTGAGGACAACGAGGGACACGTTGCAGGCGATGTCTCCGCAAAGGAAGATTCCAGTGGTCGACCTGGGCCAGCTGGGTGAGTAGTCGAATATAAATAATTCCTATTGACTTATGAAAAATTGGCTGAGAAGTTGAAGAGTTGGGAATTTTGTATTACTGTATGATGGTGACTTGGGCTACATGAAAATCGCTTTCAATGGCATGTCGTACAAGGGAGATGGAGACTAGTCTCATGACTAGTAAATAGTGTATAGGAGGGTGTTGATGCTTGCTCGCCATCAAGTCTGGGTGGGACACGGAGACCAGTCAGGAATGGCAGGCGGTTGTGTAGATGATTGCTCATCTCCGGGTCTGAAGTGAAACACAGAGACCAGTCCAGACTAGCAAAGGGTGATGATGCGTGTTCACCTCCAGGTTTGGGGTGGGACAGAGAGACCAGCCAGGAAGAATTGCAGAGGGTGACGAGGCAGCTACACGAAGCCTTCACAGATATTGGCTGTGCTTACCTAACCAACCACGGCGTTCCCGACGACCAGGTGAGAGAGTAATCACGGTACAGTATAAACAAAGTGTTGTGTAAGAAAACACGCAGGAAAACTTAGAACTAATATTAGAATCTCAAACTATAAATGGCATCATATATCTCTAACTCTTAATCGTGCTTTTTTACAACTGACATTTTGGATTTCTAAATTAATTTGACAATTGACAGTACAATGGAAAAAATTGAGCTATTCTCCTTTTCTAAACCATCGTTTAGATGATACACTATAAACAAAATTAACCAACCAGCTTACTTGCACAACGTTTCGCTCACTAATGACTTTAAAAATCTAGCATATGAGCGAAAAGATAAAAATAAAGTTTCGGTCTGTTATAAACATCTTCGGATCAAACCTGATAACCTCTCATTCAAAGGTTTTATATAACCCATGAGGGTTTAGCGCATCACCATTTTATTAAAGGAATTATAAATTAATTTTAATTCTTAGTTGCTTGAAGACAATTAATCGATTTTATGGATTGATGCAATTATTATTTTCTAATTATTCAAGTAGATTAATTTATTGACTCACCAATTGATGGACTGAGTAGGTGAGTCGTGTCTTCAATTCCGGGTCCGCCTTCTTCCGCCTGGACCAGGACCACAAGAATCGCTACGCTAAGGATGTCAAGACTCACGAGGGATACATAGCTTCTGGCAAGGAGATGTGTGTTACTTCTTATTCTGGCTGTTCTTTTTTACTGTGATGGTCGTCGTCGTCGATGTTGTTGTTGTCGTTGTTGTCGTTGCGGTAGCGGTGGTCGTTTATTGTGATTGGCTGAATTGTTATACCGAACGTTATTTTTTGTCATAGGATATTTTGATTATAATGTTTGTTGTTGATATTTGTTTTTCTTGTTGCAATTATTGTTGCTTTTATTAATTATATTATTATTATTATTACGTATTATTATTATTATTAGTAGTAATAGTAGTAGTAGTACTACGTATTTTTATTATTTTTGTCTTTAGCATAATAAATGATGTTACAATTGCAATTTTAGAGCCTGGGTATCTCTACAGGTTCACTAAGCTAGCCGAGTTGCACGAGACATACAATATCAAGTCCACCGAGGCTGTCTTTCCTGATGCAGAGGTGCCATCCTTCAGGCCCTCTGTGGCTTCCATCCTCAAGTCGTGCAGGAAACTCTCCATCCGCATTATGAGGGTCATAGCCATCAGTCTCGGTATGTGAATCTTTCTAAGAAGTTTAGCTGGTTGTTGCAGGTGAGCACGGACAACAAACACACACACCCTTCCCCATTCCCCTATCTTTTTTATTCCTCTCTCCCTCCCTTTCTCTCCCTTCCCACTCTTTCTCCACCCCTATCACTCTCCATGTCCCCTCCCTCCCCCTCCCCCATTCCCCTCTCTGTTCCTCCCTCCCTCTCCCCTTTCTCTCCCTCTTCCCTTTCTCTCCCTCTCCCCTTTCTCTACCTCTCCCCTTTCTCTCCCTCTAGCCCCTTTCCCATTCTTTCTCCACCCGCATCACTCTCCCTGTCATCCGTCCTCACCTCTCCCCCCATTCCTTTCTCTTTTCCTTCCTCCCTCCCTCCTACCTCTTCCCACTCTTTCTCCACCCCACCATCACTCTCCCTGTCCCCTCCCTCCCTCTCCCCATCTCTCTCCCCATTTCTCTCTTTCCTTCCCATCTCTCTCCCTCCCCCTTTCTCTCCCTTTATCCCTTCCCACTCTTTCTCTCCCATCACTCTCCCTGTCCCCCTCCCTCCCTCTCTCCATCCCTTCCCCATTCCCATCTCTTCTCCTACCTCCCTCCCTCCCTTTCCCCTTCCTCTCTCTCTAGCCCCCTTCCCACTCTTTCTCCACCACCCATTTCTATCCCTTTACCTCCCTCTCCCCATTCCATTCTCTTTTCCTTCCTCCCTCTCTCCCTTCTCCCTTCCTCTCCCTCTAGCCCTCTTCCCACTTTTTCTCCACCCCCATCACTCTCCCTGTCCCCCTCTCTCCCTGTCCCCTTCTCCCCCTTAAAACTCCCACACACACATGTGCACACACACACACATGTGCACACACACACACATGTGCACACACACACATGTGCACACACACACACAGCACACACACACATTACAACACCTAAAAAAAAATGGTGTCTCAGAGGGGAAGTCGACGGTTTAGGGGATCAGAGGAAGATTGTCCTGGTAAGGAAGACTGGATGGAAGAGCAATTTAAAAGATGGAACAAGAATGGGAGAGGAAACTAAGGGAGCTTTCTGCAAAAATGGAGAAGAGGGTGGAGACTGAGATGAAGAAATGAGAGTCACAAGCTGAAGCCACAGAAGCCAGGATATGGACCCTAGAATATGGGGTAAATAGGCTGAAGCAAGTTACAGGGCTATTGGCCAGAGGAGACATGGCATCTGAAGCAGGTACTCTTCTACTGAGTGAGGAGCCCAACAGTAAGGAAGGAGACAAGACTTTTGCTGAGGCCCTATCAGTCCACCAAGCAGGGCTGAGGAATGAAGGAATAGAACTGTTGGGAGCAGGAATAGCAGTAAGGGAGGGTGGAGAAGGGGACAGGTCCCATGCAGAGGCACGACCATGCCACCAAGAGTTACAGGAAAAGACAATGGCCATGTACAAATGGGACCCAGAGGCACAGAAAGAAAGGCAATGGGAGGAGGATAGGGAGAAGTCAGTGTTTATTCATGAGCTTCAGGAGAGCGAAGGGAGGACACATAATGAGAGATGGCAGGAAGAAAAACGAGAGATTGAAAACATCATCAAAGAAATAGGCGAGGAGGATATGTCTGAGATAGTAACTTTTCAGAGAAGGGAAGAAATCGGCCGGTCAAACTGATTTTCAAGACAGAAATGGTGCAGAACAGGATCCTGCAAGAAAAACCATGGTTGAAGGAATCAACTTACAAGAAGGTGTTCCTAGATCGCGACAGAACAAGAACAGAATGAAAGCAGCTGAGAGAAAAGACACAGAAACAAAAGGGGCTAGGACGAGAGACAAGGACAGAGTCAGCAGAGGACAACCAGAGAAGAGCAGAGCAACAACTGCAAGCACACACAGAACCACCCCCAGAACCACACAACCAAATATGCAACCCCAACACAACCCACAATCCACACTTACAGCCCCCACCCCACACTACCCTGTATAATACCATAGCTCACTGCCAGATCCCCCACTCCCACAGACCCCCCATAACACAGTGTTGGAGAGGAAACTGAAGGTATGGTACACCAACACGGATGGAATAATGAATAAGTGGGAGGAGTGGCACGAAAGAGTCAAAGAGGCATCACCGGACATCATATCTCTCACAGAAACCATGCTCATAAGAATGATAACAGATGCCATCTTTCCAATGGGATATCAGATCCTGAGGAAAGACAGAGGGAAAAGAGGTGGAGGAGTGGCACTGCTCATCAAAAACCAATAAGATTTTGATGAACTGGAGAGAGGAGACAGAGAAGCAAGATATTACTTAATAGGAACACTTCAGTCTGGAGGTCCCAAGGTGGTAATTGCAGTGATGTACAATCCACCACAGAACAGCAGGACGCCAAGGCAAGAGTATGATGAGAGTAATAGAGCGATGGTTGACACACTGGTTGAAGTGGCCAGAAGGGCTCATGCGTGTAGGGCAAAGCTGCTGATTATGGGTGACTTCAATGACTAGGAAATAGACTGGGAGAACCTGGAGCAACATGGGGGCGCAGAAATGTAGAGGGCTAAGATGATGGAGGTGGTACTGTGAAAAGCTCTGTTCTACAAGGCACAGTACTCGCTCCCATCTTGTTCCTCATCCTCATATCGGACATAGACAGGGATATAAGCCACAGTGCAGTGTCCTCCTTTGCAGATGACACCCGAATCTGCATGACAGTGTCCACCATTGAAGACACTGCAAGACTCCAAGCAGTCATCAACCAAATTTTTAAATGGGCTGCAGAAAACAATATGAAGTTCAATGATGAGAAATTTCAATTACTCAGATATGGAAAACGTGAGGAAATTAAAATCTTATCGGAGTACAAAATTCCAACCACACAATATAGCAAAAAACTAATGTCAAAGACCTGGGAGTGATCATGTCAGAGGATCTCACCTTCAGGGACCATAACGCCGTAGCAATCGCATCTGCTAGAAAAATGACAGGATGGATAATGAGAACCTTCAAAACCAGGGATGCCAAGCCCACTTTTCAGGTCGCTTGTTCTATCTAGGCTGGAATATTGCTGCACACTAACTGCACCTTTCAAGGCAGGTGAAATTGCTGTCCTAGAAAATGTGCAGAGAACCTTCATGGCACGCATAACTGCGATAAACCACCTCAGTTACTGGGAACGCTTGAAGTTCCTAAACCTGTACTCCCTAGAACGCAGGCGGGAGAGATACATTATTATACATACTTGGAAAATTCTCGAGGGATTAGTACCAAACTTGCACACGAGAGTCACTCCCTACGAAAGCAAAAGACTCGGCAGACGATGTAACATCCCCCCAATGAAAAGCAGGGGTGCCACTAGCACGTTGAGAGACAACACAATAAGTGTCAGGGGCCAAAGACTGTTCAACTGCCTTCCAGCATACATCAGGGGGATTACCAAGCTGTGGTTCGTACTTTGGACTGCGTGCGGCCAGCGGTAACAGCCTGGTTGATCAGGCTCTGATCCAACATGAGGCCAGGTCACGGACCGGGCCGCGGGGGCGTTGACCCCTGGAACTCTTTCCAGGTATACTCCAGGTAACACATAAGGGACACTACCAGAGAGAGAGGTGAGGATGAAAAAGAATGACTGGACCTAGTATTTACCTTGAGTAGTGAAGACACTGAGGACATCACATATGAAAGACCCCTCGGGGCCAGTGATCATGTGGTTCTGAGCTTCGAATACATAGTAGAGTTACAAGTGCAGAGGGAAGCAGGACGAATGAAGCAAAACTACAAGACAGGGGACTACACAGGCATGAAGAATTTCCTGCATGGGGTTCAGTGGGATAGAGAACTGGAAGGGAAGTCAGTAAACGAGATGATGGAATATGTGACAACAATATGCAAAGAAGCGGAGGAGAGGTTTGTACCCAAGGGTAACATAAACAACGAGAAAGTCAGGATGAGCCCGTGGTTCACCCAAAGGTGTAGAGAGGCATAAACCAAAAGTGCTAGAGAATGGAAGAAGCATAGAAGGCAAATGACCCAGGAGAACAAGGAGAGCAGTCGTAGAGCCAGACATGAATATGCACAGGTAAGAAGGGAAGCCAAATCTGATCCGAAGCTATTGTACAGCCACATCAGGAGGAAAACAACAGTCAAGGACCAGGTGATAAGGCTAAGGGAGGGAGGAGGGGAACTTCACACGAAACGACCGCGAAGTATGTAAGGAACTCAACACGAGGTTCAAAGAAGTGTTCACAGAGGAGACAGAAGGGACTCCAGAAAGACAGAGAGGTGGGGTACACCATCAAGTGGTGGACACAATACATACAACCGAGGAAGAAGTGAAGATACTGCTAAGCGAGCTAGATACCTCAAAGGCGATGGGGCTGGATAACATCTCTCCATGGGTACTGAGAGAGGGAGCAGAGGCGCTATGTGTACCACTAACAACAATCTTCAACACATCTATCGAAACAGGACGACTACCTGAGGTATGGAAGACAGCAGACGTAGTCCCAATTTTTAAAAAAAAGAGACAGACATGAAGCATTAAACTACAGACCAGTGTCACTGACATGTATAGTATGCAAAGTCATGGAGAAGATTATCAGGAGAAGAGTGGTGGAGCACCTAGAAAGGAATGAGCTTATTAATAACAGCCAGTAAGACATCAGTAAGACAAGAGAGAGAGGGGTGAGTAGATTGCATTTTCTTGGACTGTAAGAAGGTGTTTCACACAGTTCCACACAGGATGTTAGTGCAAACTCTGGAAGACCAGACAGGGATAACAGGAAGGCACTACAATGGATCAGGGAATATCTGTCAGGAAGACAGCAGCGAGTCATGCTACATGGCGAGGTGTCAGAGTGGGCGCCTGTGACGAGCGGGGTTCCACAGGGGTTAGTCCTAGGACCGGTGCTGTTTCTGGTATTTGTGAACGACATGACGGAAGGAATAGACTCAGAAGTGTCCTTGTTTGTAGACGACGTGAAGTTAATGAGAATAATTCAATCCAATGAAGACCAGGCAGATCTGCAAAGGGGTCTGGACAGGCTGCAGGCCTGGTCCAACAACTGGCTCCTGGAGTTCAATCCCACTAAGTGCAAAATCATGAAGGGGCTAGAGACTACAAACCTCAATCAAGGAAAAGGATCTTGGGGTGAGTATAACACCTGCACAAGACTAATCCCGGAGCTAAGGGGCATGCCCTACGAAGAGAGGTTAAGGGAAATCAATCTGACAGGAGGACAGGAGAGATAGGGGGTATGATAACGATATATAAAATGATGAGAGGAATTGTCAAGGTGGACAGAGACAGGATGTTCCAGAGATGGGACCCAGCAACAAGGGGTCACAGTTGGAAGCTGAAGACTAAGATGAATCACAGGGATGTTAGGAAGTATTTCTTCAGTCACAGAGTTGTCAGAAAGTGGAATAGTCTGGGAAGTGATGTAGTGGAGGCAGGATCCATACATAGTTTTAAGAAGAGGTATGATAAAGCTCATGGAGCAGGAGCCAGGAGCTGTGACTCGACCCCTGCAACCACAAATAGGTGACTACACCCCCACACCCCCAAACACATGTTGAAGACTATACAACGTGTACGTCAGGCCCATATTGGAGTACGCAGCACCAGTTTGGAACCCACACCTGGTCAAGGACATCAAGAAATTAGAGAAAGAGCAAAGGTTTGCAACAAGACTAGTCCCGGAGCTAAGGGGAATGTCCTACGACCAGACAACACTGGAGAACAGGAGGGAGAGGGACAACATGATAATGACGTATAAAATACTGAGAGGAGTTGTGATTAAGAAGGTGGATAGAGACAGGTTGTTTCAGAGATGGGACACAATAACATGGGGTCACAATTGGAAGTTGAAGACTCAGATGAGCCACAGGATGTGAGGATTTTTTTCAGTCATACAGCTGTCAGGAAGTGGAATAGTCTGGAGAGTGATGTAGTGGAGGCAGGGTCCATACGTAGCTTTAAGAAGAGGTATTGTAAAGCTCATGGAACACAGAGAGAGTAGACCTAGTAGCTACGAGTGAAGAGGCAGGGCCAATTAGGTGAAAATTAGGCGAGTACACACACACACAGGAGCTATGAATCCGGCCTCTGCAACCACAAATAGGTGAGTACATACACACGCACACACTAGTCCATTCAGTGACAGGCATTTCCCGTTTCGTCTACTAAAAGCCTCTGCACAGTAAAATATTCATTCACTGCCTTTTTCTTATCATTATCCTGTTAAGAAGATTATTCTTGTTAATCTTGGTGCTCTTCGAAGCTGTGATTCTCAGTTTCTCGACTAGGAAATTGAAATCATTCTCTGGTCATTCTCCCGTCTAAGCTGCCCTTCCAGTGTCATAAACTCTGCCTACTCCCATGCTAAACGGAGTTTCTTTTCTCCTAAACCCGTTACTTCAGCAAACCCTCTTGTACTTTGCCTTCCCTATATTTCTGATGAGTCAAAATCTTATTAACATCCACCGTCCTCTAGACATCAAGCTTGCATTTCACCAGACTAATATACTTCGTAACAGTCTAGTTCTTACCACTGTCACTGGTATTTTCTGTCTGTTCCAGTTCCTGCTTCACCTACCGCCTTCAATACCTTGGTGAAAATGGCCGCTCTCTTAATGATAGCCTTATAGAACACAAAACAGTGTTCATCTTGCTGACACTAACAACGTTCTTTACTCTCATGGTACAGATCATAGCCATCCTTATACGAAATACTAAACCTGTCTACTCTTCTAGCCATTACAGACGTAGTCTTGTTGAGTCGGCCCTTATTCACATTCAGTAGATACCTATTTTTCTCAATTATTTTGTCAGATGTTTTAATATTCAGAACACTTGTGACTTGAACTGACCTTTGCCTTCTCTCTGCGTGGTTATGGCACACTAAGTTGCACTCAGTATCGTGGTTATGGCACACTAAGTTGCACTCAGTATCACTTACCAACACGCCTGATGTGCTTAAATACGTATCTGCAGAGGAATAGGAAGAAGAGGCAAGAGGATCACATTTTATTTTACACACTGAGGTGACACTTTACTCAAACAAGATGACATTACACCCAGCGAGGTGCTACCTAACTCAGCGAGGTGCTACCTAACTCAGCGAGGTGCTACCTAACTCAGCGAGGTGCTACCTAACTCAGCGAGTTGCTACCTAACTCAGTGAGACAAAATACACTATAGGAGAGGTTTACCGGTAAACGTATGCAATTTCAATGAAGTCTACTGGTCCACAATTTCAATAATAAATAATGGTAAAGCTTTTCCAATACATTGGTAAATTGCAAATAATTCAAACCTCTAAGTAGATTAAAGTTATATCGAATCAATAAGCAAGAAAATCGTGTATAGTCAATTCAAATTAAACATTTCAGGCTATAAACTCAAAAAAAAAAAATAAAAAAGAAAGAAAGAAGGAGCACTGCAGTAGACTCACTGGTCCACTCCATGAATGTGACTTAAAAATCCTACCACACATACGTTTATTCGAACATATGTATAAAATGAATTAGATACATTTTTTTAACGCAGGACACACTGTATTTTCGTGAAAAATATTTTTACCACTAAGATTATGAACAATATTCTGGACTATAAAATAGAAACGAGAACTCAAATTTGAAATGTATTGTACATCATGGTTTATAAGAAATTATTCCATAATATTTTGTCGAGCTGTATTAATACCGGGAAGTAATTCTTTGGCATTAGTTCAATCTACACAATGGCCTACATCCGTCACATGAATGAACGAAGTTATTGTATATTAATGCTGTTTAACTCTGGTCTCATGAGAATTACCAGTTTGTCCCAAATAAAAGTTTTAACAACTTTTACAAGGGATGGAATAGACACAACCCAAAGATTTTTGGGGAGAATTTTTAATTAGTTTTTCTTTTAAATTAACTGTCATAGAATTCAAGTGCATGTTGAAGATCAGAGAACTTTTCATTATATAGTGAAGCCAACAAATTCTTAGGCTTATACTCGGTGTTAGGCTCTGTCTTGTACAATGATTTTTTTAACTTTATGAAAACTTTATCAATAAACATTCGTGGATATTGTAAATCATAAGAAATTTCATGTTTATAACTTCCCCTTCATAGAACTCAGGGCTATAAATACACTCTTAAGATGATCCAATTGCCATTGGGTAGACTAACCCAACCACCACCATCAAGTTGAGTGACACAGCAACCACCACCATCAAATTGAGTGACACAGCAACCACCACCATCAAATTGAGTGACACAGCAACCACCACCATCAAATTGAGTGACACAGCAACCACAGTACTACCATCAGATGGGGTGACTAAATCACCACAGTACAACCACTGGGTGAAGTGGTAAATACACTGTTTAATATATATTTGGTGATTCAAACAGTAATATGTAAGAACATGTGTTAGTAAGCTTACGATAAACATTGAGCTGCAGGCTTTTTCAATCTAATACAGAGGCATGAGGATAGACACACATATTCTGGAGCCAGAGGAGAGATGCAGTTGTTGCAGATACCATCACATGGGGGCTGGTCCCATTAGTGGAAGTAGGTCAGGCCTCGGAATTAGCGAAGGAGTTGCAGAAGATGTAGCGACCCGCAGCGGTTGAAGACGTGGTCAGAAGTCAGTGGGGTAATAAATAAGATACATATATCCATCAAAGACACATGCTGAAGAACAAGCTTATATTGGCAGCAAGCTTCGCTCGTGTGGCTTGATAAAGCTCTACACGGGACGAAACATTGTCTCAAGAAAAGCGTATTTTTTCTACGTGTGTTTTATCCGAACTAAAAATTTTCAGCTAAACTTCTATTCATTCGCGAGCATTTCTGTAGAGTTGTAATTTGATCCTCGTGACTGCAGGGCAGGAGCGAGACTACTTCGTATCCATGCATCAGGAAGTGGGCACGGAGAATAGCGTACCCTGCCTGCGTGTGAACCACTACCCACCCGTTCTTTCCGCACTACCCGAGGGCACCACCACCCGCTTCAGTGCCCACTCTGACTACACCACCTTCACCTTCATCTTTCAGGACGACATGGGTGGCCTTCAGGTAGGCTCATGGATATTGAGAAACTATTATCCACCGTGTCGGCACTTTGTACCTATCCATATACTTTTTTTTTCATATACAACTAATTTTATGTTATTACATGACACTTGTTTATGCTCTGTCAGGAAGAATTAGTTAACAAGTAACCCAAACTTAAAACAGGAAAATTACGAGAACATTTCGATTCTTCCTGGATTATTCTTCAAGTTATGAGTAAGAGAGAAATTTGCAGAGTAGACCGAGAGACAGGTCGGGAAGGAGGGGTAAGAAGGAAGTAGTAATAGTAGTGGTAGTAGTAGCAGTAGTAGCAGTAGTAGTAGTAGCTGTTGTAGTAGTAAAAGTAAGAGTAACAGTAGTAGTAGATGAAATAATAATTAAGGAAGTAGTAGTAGTAGAAGTGGTAGTAATAGTGGGGGTGATAGAATACAAAGTAGTAGTAGTAGTAGTGTAATTAAAGATAAGCGTTGTAGTAGTAGTAAAAATAGTAGAAGTAGTAGTAAACTTTGGTGAAATTAGTCTCACTTTCTGGCAAATTTAAAGAATACAAAAAGTGTTAGACTCGCTGACACTAGCAATGTTTTTTCAACCATTATTCAGGAGATAGCATAGTCATTCCATATAGTGGCCCTCTGCTAAAACTAACTAAACTTCGTCTAGTCTTGTTGAATGGGCCCTTATACGCAACATTCCTAACATGATTTTTTGTTTTTGCAGATGTCTGCCTTTCTCAATACGTTTTGAAGCGATCTCATTTTCAGAACATTCTTGACGTGACCTAACCTCACTTTTTCTTTTCGCACTGTTTTACATATTTTCTCCTGCATTACTGTCTTCTGACTATCTCGTTACCTGTTTTTTTCTCACCTTGCTTAAGCCAGTAGGCCAACCGCTGTGCTCTTCTTCTCTGTTTTGCTTCTTTATTAGTGAGACCTTTTGAGACGAGTGTTCGAGGGTTTGGTCATCTGCTTCTCCCCCACCTTAACATACAATATCCCTTTACAAGCACAACTGTTTTTATTACGATTAGAACAACCCCTAGTCACTAATTCAGTTACTACTAATACTGCTACAACTACAAGTATTACTACACTTCTACTACTACTGCTAGTACTACTACTGCTAGTACTACTACTGCTAGTACTACTACTGCTACTGAAAGCTGAAAGCCTGAAAGCTGGGTGCCTTGGATCAACGTCTAGCGTTAGCTGGACGCCAAGGTATTGGACCAGTGTGGTACGGTCGGCAAAGCACTGCGTACCTTGTCACAAGGTTCGTAGGTTCGAGTCTCCGTCGGCCAGAGATCAGTGTTTATATATATATATATATATATATATATATATATATATATATATATATATATATATATATATATATATATATATATATATATATATATATATATATATATGGTAGGAAGTAGGTTGGTAGTCAGCAACCACCCAGGGAGGTACTACCGTCCTGCCAAGTGAGTGTAAAACGAAAGCTTGTATTTGTTTTACATGATGGTAGGATTGCTGGTGTCTTTTTTCTGTCTCATAAACATGCAAGATTTCAGGTACGTCTTGCTACTTCTACTTACACTTAGGTCACACTACACATACATGTACACGTTTATGTATACACACTCATCTGAGTTTTCTTTGATTTTATCTTAATAGTTCTTGTTCTTATTGCTTTTCCTTTCATATCCATGGGGAAGTGGAATAAGAATCTTTCCTCCGTAAGCCATGCGTGTTGTAAAAGTCAACTAAAATGCCGGGAACAATGGGCTAGTAACCCCTTTTCCTGTATAGATTTACTAAAAGAAAAAGAAGAAAACCGTCAAAGTGGGATGTTTGA